>JZLH01S0018163.1:5037-23078 GCA_001188425.1 Eucidaris tribuloides | reverse complement strand
AAGAGAAGAAGAAGAAGAAGAAGAAGAAGGAGAAGAAGAAGAAGAAGAAAATAATAAGAAGGAAAAGAATAAATGAAGATCATTGATGAAGATGAGGATAATTATATATGTGTATATATATATGTATATATATACATTTAAAGTAATATAGGACCTATGAATTTCTTTGATTTTGCCTTTTCAGAAAATGCATGTAGTACCAATCCTGTGCATCGTTGTGTTTGCTGTTGCTACCACGCTATTAAGTAAATATTAATTAATCAATTTCATCTGTTTATCTTTGTAGTATTATGTGATATGTTAATCTGGACTCTTAATTCAAGAGAAACATGATTTTGGTGTCAATGTGAAAATTTGGTAGAACACGATTATCGAAAGTAAACAAAGTAGTGAAATAAGGAACAATCATGCAACTCAAATTTTCGTCTTGTTTGGTTTTCCGGAGATATCCGGCAGATGCCTCGAGTGGAAAATCATTGATTATTTAGTAACACATAACTTTATTTCCTTAAGGACGTTCCCCAGTTAAAGTGAAGTCCATGTCATTTTCACCAAACTTTGCATAGAGTTTACTTTGTTCCATGTGAATGCCAAATATGCAAAAAATAATATAGGTTCATATGCTTATTTTTTTTTCCTATGGGACTTTGAAGTTCGTCGTGATTAATCAGAAGATTTAGGCCTCTGTTAGGCCTCATGTTTTCACAACGTTGACTTACAATCCACATGACTTTGTCAAAACCCATGTAAATTTCATCAGAACTTTCAGGTTCGTATAAAAATGTATATTGAAGGTGTAGAAAGTTTTTATAATGGGCCCATGTACCATTTTTTTTGAGCTAGCAGCACCCGTATATCGGGGAGAGGGGTGCGAAAATCACCAAAACTTATCCACAAAAGCTTGTAATCTGTATAAAGAATAAAAAATAAAAAAATTAGAAGCTTCAAGCTTCTAATACCAAACGACATTTGGTACCAATACACAAATGAAGATTTTGTGGTTATTCAATGCTGAGATATATAGTCCAACATATGGAAATGGTAGTCATTTAACTCATTTTGAAACTAAACTGTCATTTTGGAACTTCTCTTCACCAGCATACCAGAAAAGTATTTCAGAATGGTACATTAGTATTTGCATAAGTAAAACAATACTCTGTGGAAGACCATTGACGCTAAACGGAGAATACATTGTGAATTTGGTACATTTTTTGTACATTTCTGTTATCGCAACGTTTTGAAACATTGTATTGGTCATAATATTGTGTACATGCACATAATTATTTGCCAACTCATTCAAATTATCTGTAGAAATTGGTAAGTAGCTTGAAGCTTCTAATTAGGATTCATTTTGGTTCATGAATTCGTCAACAGCTGATGTGATCGAACAATGGAAACCAGTGAGTGTTACCATGACCCATAGTCTAGAAATAGGATTTTTGCCATAATTTTGCTTAATTTTATGAAAATTTATGCAAATTAGGTATGAATGGGGAGATGAGTGCTGCCAAAGATGTTTTAATCAAATTCTTTGACCATAAAAACCAGGGTTGGCATATTTCCCGGACGGTTGCCTTATTTCCCGGACGGGTGGGAAATACCAGGAAATACTGAGAAATATAAAATGCACTACCATATGGGGGGTTTTTAGACAAGTTTGTTTATATAAGAGTTTATCAATTAGTTAATTTTGATTATCTTTTGTTTTTATGAAACCAGATTTAGTTAACATTGGCTCTGGCTCACTGCCCAATGAGCCGGCCCTAATTCTCTTGAACAAGAACAGTGGGCTAGACAGACTAGTCCATCATTCAGTGTCTGGATACTACAGTGTGAGTCAAAAAAAGTTAACCGTTATAAAATTGCTAATAATTTTGTTCAGAAGCAAAGTCACACACACGCGCGCGTGCGCACGCAGAAACGTACACACACATACAAACAAAGACACACATACATACACACGTGCCAACATACGCGCGCGCACACACGCACTCTCCCGGAGCACATTTAAAGTGAGAGAATTCATTGAACGTATGCATTGCATTTTTTTCAGAAGTCAAACACACCCACACACACACACACACACACACACGCACGCACGCATTCGATGCACATACACATCACCTCGCAGCACATACACTCTATGCAGACTAGGTCTTTGAGACAAACCATTCATGGTATTTGCCCACCTAACTTTCATCTTGGCATTAGATTGAATTTAATTCCATTTTGATAATTAAATGACAACATATTGCGAGTATACCAGTAAGTGTTTATTACGAAATTGTAGTCAATGTGCAGTGTGTTTTGTGCCCGTGTGTGTGTTCTTTAATGTGCGAGTTATTGCGGGAGTGCTCGTGCTTGTGCGGCTGTATCGTGTGACTTTGCTTCTGAAACGATTCATTTCGTTCTCACTTTGAAGTGCTTGTGATGTGCATGTTCCTGTGTTAGTGGTAATGTGTGCTGCTGTGTGTTTGTGTGTGCTATGTGTGTGTGTGAGTTATGTGTTTGTGCCCGGTGCGTGTCGTGTGGTGTGGTTTGTGTGTGTGTTTGTGGCTGTGTGTGTTGTGCCTGTGTGCTGTGGTGTGTGTGTGTGCGTGTGTGTGTGTTTGTGTGTGTGTGGGCCGCCTGTGTGGCCTGTGTCTGTGTGTGTGTGTGTTGTGCTCGCCGCCCGCCTGTGTGGTGCTGTGTGTGTGTGTGTGTTCGGGTGCCGTGTGTGTTGTGATTTGCGCGCGTCCTGTGGTGCTGTGTGTCTGGTGTCGCGTGCGCCCGCCGGCGGGAAGGTGTGTGTGAATGTGTTGTGTGTGTGGTGTGTTTTTGTTTGTTTTTTGTTTTTTTTTCACCAGCAGCTACACCAGTTCCTCACGTATCCACAAATAATGTTCCACAGAGTTCAGGTGTACTTTCTGAATCTACCCAGTTATATATTCATATTATTTTCAATAAATACGTAAGTAATACCACTTAACCAGATTGTGCGTCTCGTCGCTTGATTGGGATATTTCATGAAATTTGTATATTTCATATCCATTATACTTGTTTTTACCGAGTTAAAAATAGGGAGTCATTTGTAAGATGTGGCCCGTGTCTACGTAGACAAAAGTGGCAGGCACAGTGCGATAGACTGAGGGTTCAATACTGAGGGTACACATAAGATCAAGGTTCCGATAGACTGAGGGTCTTATAGACCAATTTTTAAAAAGGGTCTAGTAGACCAACTTTCAAAAAGGGGTCCGACAGACCAAGGGTCCAATAGACTGAATGTCTGATAGACCAATTATCAAAAAAGGTTCTGATAGACCGATCGGATCCTTTTTGATAATCGGTCTATCGGACCCTCTGTCTGTCAGACCCTTTCCGGTAATCGGTCTATTGGACCCTTTGTGAAAGTTGGTCAACCAGACCCATTTTGATAATCAGTCTATCAGACCCTCACCGTTAATGGAAAATATATCCATCAGACCCTTGGTCTATTGGGTTTCCCCAAAGTGGTAAACCCCTGGTTTGACACTAGGGTGCAGCATGTTGTTGGGTGCCACTGCCATGGCATAATTACGTCTGTTCACTTTCTGTTCAAAGTAACTGGCTAACATTTACCACAGTTAAAAAAATCAGAGCTACATGATTCCCCATGCTACCAGTGTCTTCGATAAGGTCTAAAAATGAAGCCCTGAAAAAAAAATTGTATTTCAAAATAATATTAAGTGCTTTAAAAAGGTGAAAATCGTAAGTTGACCGGATTCACCTGCCCATTTCCTCCCATAGACCTACTGTGTGTAGATCTCGGCTATTTTTTTTTTACTCTCCCCGAGTATTGATTGTTTATTAATTCATATTTTGCCAGTGGCAGCATAAATTTCCAAACTTTTGTATTCTGGGGTGTTTATTTGTCCTTTCAAACACTACTATATAGCTCAGATATCAAAGTTTGACAATTTTTTTTTAATCGAAGCTCCACAATGTTAGCTATCACTTTAAGCCATAATCCCACTCACGTCCCATGGGGCCAAACTACATGTATAGGCTACATTACATTTACAAGTTACTAAGAGTTTCTTTTTTTCATGCATACAGTCTGGAAAACTGTCCTGAGAGAAAGAAAAGAAAAAGGAAAGAAGGCAGATAATTGAGATGGGGAAAATTTCTTGCATGGTCCTGATTGATATACCAAGTTATTAACATGGACTCATGGAGCGAATATATAATTTCAAAATATATTAAATGTATGGGTACAGTTAAATAAAAAATAAGTGAATATTTAGATCAGATTAGCTTTGTAGACAATTCTCTAGCAATATCTTCTCATTAAAATGAAAAAAAAAGTTGTCAAAATTGATGTTTTAATCTTATTTCCCGCTTTTTGCCATATTTACCGGACGGCCTCTTATTTCCCGGATGGTATATACCGGTAATTACCGCCGGTATTTCCCACCTTTTATATTTCCCGCCCAACCCTGATAAAATCATGGGTATATATAGACACCAAAATGAAACTCCTATGGTTCTCTAATCTCGAGATATGGTCAAAAAAGGTCAACGGCAGCCATTTTGCCTAATTTTATGCAAATTTACGTGAATTAGGTATGAATTGGTTGCTGAATGCTGCTAAAGATGTTTTAATCATATTTTTTGACCATAGAAACATGAGTAGGGGGCCTATAGACACCAAAATGAAACTCCTATGGTTCTCCAATCTCGGGATATAGTCAAAACAGGTAAACGGCAGTCATTTTGGCGGCCATCTTGGAAAATGGCCGCCATTTTGAAAAATCGGGTGGATAACGTACTTTTTCAAAATAGTACCCCCTGAGGAGCATTTGTGCCAACTTTGTTGCTTGTATCACAATTTGAACGATTTTCCACTTATCTGCTCCACTATTGCACGGCACGGCGCGTACAGTGATCCATCTGTGCAGTGCAGTGCGTGCATGTCTTTTGACGTGAAACATGCGCTGCCAGGATGCGCACAAACATAACTGAGGAACGTCCTTAAATTCAATCATTTCGTTTTTTCAGTTATAATGTTGTCGTCTTTTGATGCAATGAGCTTATCCCTGTTTGCAGATTCCCTACGTTGTGTAAACAGTATGTACCGGTACTCTTACCTTTATATTTAACAGGTAGCAAATGATATAGATGCATCAAAAATGAATTTAAAATTATGACCTGAATGAGTTGTGTGTGTTCGTTGTATGTTGTGAGTTGTGAGTTTGTGATTGGTATGTTTACGGCTTTGTTGTCGAGTGGGATAAAATTTCGTGTGGTGACTAGAAGTTGACTGTGGGCCGCTTTAATCTGTTATGGGAATTAAACATACATGTAATCCCTACAAATGGCTAAAATACATGGCACTTACAACACAGGATATACCTCACAATGTTCCCATTATAATAATATGTGTATGAGGGAAGGGGAGGGAAAGATAGTATGGGACATTGTACAGCAGGACTGCCCCCCCCCCCTCACCTAGCAACATACCTCAGTCTCGGGCATGAGAACGTGAATGTGTACATTTTGTAATTACAGCCCAGACTTCAAACTCTGACAACACGAAAGAAGCGTGTCATGATGAGCATGACCTCATCAACTCCGTGACAAAAATGTGTAGGAAGATAAGACTACCAGGCGGCAGGTTGGTAAAAACCATCCCAAAGCGTGCAGAACTGCGATCAAAGCATGGTATGTGCGGAAACGGTGCGCCACATGCTGAAAGCAGTTGTCGAGATTTCATTTGCCGTCTACCAGGTAAGTGAGAGATGGTCGTATGGACATGTATGTATTGCTTTCATTAACCATTGATTTGAAGACACGCAAGAATTGTGTTTATTTCATAAATTTCGGCACAGCGTTCCATAATCCCGGCCCGTCATGTATAGATACACGTATGTCACTTAAATTTTGGGATTGCTTAAGTGCATATTATTACACGTACGTGTTGGGTAGGAATGTATATTTCTATTGAACATGAAGAAGATACTGACTATTGCGACAGCAAATCTTTAGTGTATTTAAACATGAAATGTATATCGTAGACTTCAGGGATTTTCAATTGAAAAAATAAAGGATTTATAGGCGCTGAATACGATAAGTTTGTGCAAATTCTTGCGGCTTTCTTTTGTAAGCGGTAAATGCGTTCAGGTAATAGGCTAACATTGTGGAGCTTCAATTTGAAAAAATGCCAAACTGTGATATGTGAGCTACATAGTATTGTTCAAATGGACAAATAAAAGTTTGGAAAGTTATGCTGCCACTGGCAAGATATACATGAATAAGCAATTTACACTCCGGTGGATGATATAATGGCATAGATCTGCACACAGTATGGGAGGAAATGGGCAGGGGGCTGGTCAATTTGAAATGCTTGTAGATTTTTACTGTTTTAAAGCACTAAATCATCATTTTGAAATACAATTTCAGGGATTCATTTTTAGACTTTATCAAAGACACCCAGACCATGTAGGAATATGTACGCTCACAGTTTTTTTTTCTAAACTGTGGTCAATATTAGCCTGTGGGCTTTCAGTTTTGAGGTATTAATTTCCCATACAATGTTGTAATAAGTGATGGCAAGATAATGTAGGGTAATAAGGAGGGTACGACTTTACGAATTCCCTTAGCAATTTGTGATAATGAATCTTGTATGTAGTGATCCCATGTTATATCACGATTTTTAGTAATTCTGATCAGATGGAGTACGTCAATTTGTAATTTGTATTGGTAGTTTTTTTTCTGGTATGGTTTCATGTACTTATGGATGTTCTGTGTAATATGTAACATGCATGTATGTTATCACAATAATTGCAATTTATTATCGATTATGCATTTATGTGTTCGCCTATCACAATTCATTATTTGTAAGCACATTTTTTTTTAAAGTCTCCAAACTACCTTTACGTATTTTTGAATGGAAATTAATAAGACCGCATTGAATGAATGGGAATCATGCATGCATGTATGAGGATTTCCAATTTAAATCAAATGCCCATGGGCTATATACAGTGATGTTGTGTTGTATTTATGATGGTCTGCAAAATGAAATGGTTTGCCATTAAATTTCATACTTAAAGGTTAAGATCACCCTGACGGCAAGTTGGTTTTAATAAAAGCAGAAAAATGAGAGAAACATATTAATGAAAGTTTGGCGAAAATCCACCAAAGAATAACAGAGTTATGAAGTTTCAAAGTTGTAATTTTGTGACGCCACATTCGACCCTAACCTCACATTCCATGAAGTGCCGTTTTCTCAGAAATTTGAAAATGATTTTACCTGTATATTTAGTATATTATCAGAAGCAGTTTTATGAAAAAAATCCCATTTTCGTATCAAGAATCATTTTAAAAAATGGTAATTTATGGAATTTATATTACATGACTTTTGGGGAGCTGATCGCATGTGACGTCACAAAATTAAAACATTAAACTTCATAACTCTGTTAATCTTTGGTGGATTTTCGCCAAACTTTCATTAATATGTTTCTATCATGTTTCTGCTTTTATTAAAATCAACTTGACGTCAGGGTGAACTTTGCCTTTAAACGACAAGAGCTGGATAAATAACCATTTTTTTTCAAATTATATACCATGTAGACTGTTTCACACAGCCTTGTCAGAATGGTGCCCGGTGTGAGGAGACAATGGAAAGTTACGCCTGTCACTGCTTGCCTGGATTTAAAGGGAAGAACTGCGAAATTAGTAAGTCATTAACAAATTACTTGTATTTACCTGATATGCATGATCGTTAGCTAATTCACTATTGACCACGAGAGATTCAAAACTCTCATGATTTCATCAAGATGTTTACAATAACAAAAGTAGGATATAATGTGTAGTCTTTCCAGGTATTCAATTACAGATTTTTTTTGGGCGGGGGGATAGCCTTGTCATGTCTAGTATCACAACTTTGGCGATTTGGAATTGGACATTGTACAGCAGGACTGCCCCCCCCCCCTCACCTAGCAACATACCTCAGTCTCGGGCATGAGAACGTGAATGTGTACATTTTGTAATTACAGCCCAGACTTCAAACTCTGACAACACGAAAGAAGCGTGTCATGATGAGCATGACCTCATCAACTCCGTGACAAAAATGTGTAGGAAGATAAGACTACCAGGCGGCAGGTTGGTAAAAACCATCCCAAAGCGTGCAGAACTGCGATCAAAGCATGGTATGTGCGGAAACGGTGCGCCACATGCTGAAAGCAGTTGTCGAGATTTCATTTGCCGTCTACCAGGTAAGTGAGAGATGGTCGTATGGACATGTATGTATTGCTTTCATTAACCATTGATTTGAAGACACGCAAGAATTGTGTTTATTTCATAAATTTCGGCACAGCGTTCCATAATCCCGGCCCGTCATGTATAGATACACGTATGTCACTTAAATTTTGGGATTGCTTAAGTGCATATTATTACACGTACGTGTTGGGTAGGAATGTATATTTCTATTGAACATGAAGAAGATACTGACTATTGCGACAGCAAATCTTTAGTGTATTTAAACATGAAAATGTATATCGTAGACTTCAGGGATTTTCAATTGAAAAAATAAAGGATTTATAGGCGCTGAATACGATAAGTTTGTGCAAATTCTTGCGGCTTTCTTTTGTAAGCGGTAAATGTGTTCAAGTAATAGGCTAACATTGTGGAGCTTCAGTTTGAAAAATTGCCAAACTGTGATATGTGAGCTACATAGTATTGTTCAAATGGACAAATAAATACCCTAGAATACAAAAGTTTGGAAAGTTATGCTGCCACTGGCAAGATATACATGAATAAGCAATTTACACTCCGGTGGATGATATAATGGCATAGATCTGCACACAGTATGCGTATGGGAGGAAACGGGCAGGGGGCTGGTCAATTTGAATGCTTGTAGATTTTTACTGTTTTAAAGCACTAAATCATCATTTTGAAATACAATTTCAGGGATTCATTTTTAGACTTTATCAAAGACACCCAGACCATGTAGGAATATGTAGCTCACAGTTTTTTTTTTCTAAACTGTGGTCAATATTAGCCTGTGGCCTTCAGTTTTGAGGTATTAATTTCCCATACAATGTTGTAATAAGTGATGGCAAGATAATGTAGGGTAATAAGGAGGGTACGACTTTACGAATTCCCTTAGCAATTTGTGATAATGAATCTTGTATGTAGTGATCCCATGTTATATCACGATTTTTAGTAATTCTGATCAGATGGAGTACGTCAATTTGTAATTTGTATTGGTATTTTTTTTCCTGGTATGGTTTCATGTACTTATGGATGTTCTGTGTAATATGTAACATGCATGTATGTTATCACAATAATTGCAATTTATTATCGATTATGCATTTATGTGTTCGCCTATCACAATTCATTATTTGTAAGCACATTTTTTTTTAAAGCTCCAAACTACCTTTACGATTTTTGAATGGAAATTAATAAGACCGCATTGAATGAATGGGAATCATGCATGCATGTATGAGGATTTCCAATTTAAATCAAATGCCCATGGGCTATATACAGTGATGTTGTGTTGTATTTATGATGGTCTGCAAAATGAAATGGTTTGCCATTAAATTTCATACTTAAAGGTTAAGATCACCCTGACGGCAAGTTGGTTTTAATAAAAGCAGAAAAATGAGAGAAACTATTAATGAAAGTTTGGCGAAAATCCACCAAAGAATAACAGAGTTATGAAGTTTCAAAGTTGTAATTTTGTGACGCCACATTCGACCCTAACCTCACATTCCATGAAGTGCCGTTTTCTCAGAAATTTGAAAATGATTTTACCTGTATATTTAGTATATTATCAGAAGCAAGAATCATTTTAAAAAATGGTAATTTATGGAATTTACATTACATGACTTTTGGGGAGCTGATCGCATGTGACGTCACAAAATTAAAACATTAAACTTCATAACTCTGTTAATCTTTGGTGGATTTTCGCCAAACTTTCATTAATATGTTTCTATCATGTTTCTGCTTTTATTAAAATCAACTTGACGTCAGGGTGAACTTTGCCTTTAAACGACAAGAGCTGGATAAATAACCATTTTTTTTTTCAAATTATATACCATGTAGACTGTTTCACACAGCCTTGTCAGAATGGTGCCCGGTGTGAGGAGACAATGGAAAGTCACGCCTGTCACTGCTTGCCTGGATTTAAAGGGAGAACTGCGAAATTAGTAAGTCATTAACAAATTACTTGTATTTACCTGATATGCATGATCGTTAGCTAATTCACTATTGACCACGAGAGATTCAAAACTCTCATGATTTCATCAAGATGTTTACAATAACAAAAGTAGGATATAATGTGTAGTCTTTCCAGGTATTCAATTATAGATTTTTTTTGGGCGGGGGGATAGCCTTGTCATGTCTAGTATCACAACTTTGGCGATTTGGAATTCAATTGTAAGTATAACGCGACAAGGCAAACTCGGTTTTCCCAAAGGTCACTTTTAGGTTAACATGGGGTCAACATGGGGTCAAATAAGTATACATTTTTGTGTATCGTGCCCTTCACTCTAAATTCCTAAGATTAGAAATTAATCTAAGCGCCTGTTATTAGGGACCAAACCAATATCATACTAAGAATTTTATTCAAGAAGACTGATTTTTAATCAAATCAATTTAGAGTGCATTGACAATCTCATTTTTTGAGGTAGCACGTACACACTAAGAAAAATAGGTTCAACTTTGCACTTTTAAAGGTGCAGACAAATGTCACACTGGGAGCACCTTTAAAGGTGCAAAGTTGCACCTGAAAGGTGCAGGATTGCACCATAGAAATTTTTTTTTAAAGTATTATTTTTCTTGCAAACTGTTTGTGTGTGTTTGTGAACCACAATTTACGTTAATTCGAATGCTATTTATATTATTTACATCATAATGCAATTTATTAACATTTACAAATATTTAAAAACTCATAATTTATACATATATTATGACCCTGCCGGGGCTCAAACCTACGACCTTCCGCACGTGAGACGGACACTCTACCCACTTGGCCAACACATTGGCCGTGAAGGTGTGTATTTTCACATAATTATATAGTGTTGAGCCGAAGGTGCAATATTTTCATCCTTTTAAGGTGCAAACTTTGGACCTATAGGCCGTTTTCGTGATATATTCAAATTCCATGCATACCTTTTAAACAAAGGTTGTTTTTGACAACCTGAAAGCTTGTCTAAGCTTGTCCGACATAGAAAATAATATAATGTATGCAAGTTGCATTTTCCGTATTGAAATTGTATTCAATAGAAACAGATGGTAGAAATAGCTCACACCAGGCTTCGGAAGAGAAAACATCCATAAATTTGCATAAATGTGCACCTAAAAGGTGCAAACTTGCAAAAATAATGGAGTGGGCGAGCGCTCAGCCGTGAAAGGTGCAGATTTGCTCGAATACCGCGGCAGAAATTGCTCCTGCACCTATTTCCGCAAAGTTACACCTTGTGCGCACCTTTATTTTTTTAGTGTGTTCGTGCAGTGTTGTGTCCGAGGCCGGCTTGTCCGAGGCCAAGGCCGGATCACCCCGAGGACAAGGACAAGGCCAAGGCCGGATTGCCCGAGGACAAGGACAAGGCCAAGGCCGACCCCCCGCGAACAGACAAGGCCAAGGCCGACCCACCCGAGGACAATGACAAGGCCAAGGCCGAATGGTCGAGGCCAGACCGAGGCCGAATATTCCAATACAAGGCCGGCCGAGGCCGGAGAGCCAGGAAAAGGCCAGCCATGGCCAAATATTATGATATTATTGGTGCAAAGGCCACAGATTTCAGAGGGACCCTTAATACCTGTCATTTCTTGGCCCAGTGATGCTCTTTGCTTTGGTAATGTATTATATTTCCACACCTCCATAAAAAACATATACATGCTCATCTGCTCATATACATATACATTGCACCTACATGTACACTCATATAGTCCATATACACACAAACCCACTCATACATAACCACTTACCCAATTAACCATATTATTAACCCTTTGAGGACGACTAGATTTTTTTGACTTTGCCTCAGGTTTTCGGATCGGTTTGAAATCAAAATTGTTTGGGAGTCTACAGACAATTTGATTTCAAAACAATCCGAAAGCCTAAAAAAACCCTAAAAGGGTTAATTGCTTCATCCCAAGAAACAGGCGTGGGAACAGTAATGATGTAAAAGATCAATATGGATAAAATACTTTCTTATATAATACTTATTCTACCAAAGACAGCTAGACGCTATACCACTGAACCAACTCGCCGGTTGGAGAGTTAGCTCAGCATACTTAGCAAAATTTAGGAGCTGAAAATTCAGTTTTGGTGGCCGTTAGACTTTGATTTTAATTTTTTTTCTCCAAGAGACAAAAATTCCTAGAATAGAATGAACACTAAACGGCAATATTTCTTTGTAAATTTCATATAATTACTGGTCTTCATATTTCACAGACACGTAATTCCAACAACAACAAAAGCCTAAGGGTATCGAGGGATGTTTTGTTGCAGTATTGCGCGAGGGGTGCAAACGAGATTTCCTGTATCATCATCATCATTATCATCATCATCGTCGTCAATATCATCATTATTATCATCACACCACCACCATCATCATCATCATCATCATCATCATTATTGCGTTGGTAAACTGAACAAGAACCTCTACGTGATGCCCCTAGAGAAATAACGATGCTTCAAGTGTGCTGTCCTTTTCTCTCGTACAGCTGTCACAGAGGATACAAAGTATGAAAGCACTGAAGCGCCCTCAACATGGAATATCATACAGACACGACTACTTCTCACCTACGAGCATTGTGTCCAGCAGCGAGACTGGAGAGGATGTAACATCACCAACGACAGACACTCCGATATATTCTACATCACAGCAAACAAAGCGTCACCAACCACTGAGGCCTCAGACAACTTTACCCGCGACTTCTGCTTCAAACCGCTACCACAGAGATACCTTCGTCATCACCCAATTCCCCCGTATCCACCCAGACATCAGTACCAATCACGATGACGTCACCGAGACCACAGACACCGATGATATCAGGTATACACAGGACGATGGAGGGAGACACGTCTCCATAGGCGTATGCAGGGGCGTCGATCCGTGTTCCGGATTTTTTTTTTTTTTTTGGGGGGGGGGGGAGGGCAAAAGTGAGAAAACGTCAAAAATTTTCGGAGGCGCTTCGCGCACACAAATGCAATACAAAAATTGACAATTTCGCATATTTGATAGTATTTTTATGCTAAGTGTAATGGTTTTATAGTGCTTTCCCAATGTTTTTCTAGACATATCCTTGTTTTTCAATATTATGATTTTTTCAAGCTGTCAAAATTATTGGGGAAAATCGATATGTCTAGTATAGCAAGTCTAGTAATTTCACGGGCGTCACTGCTACCGTTGAAGGATATTGTGTAAAATCAATTTCCCGTCCTTGAAATGTTTATGATGATTATCATCTAAAATATAGTGTTCATTATGACATAGACATGAATTTAGAAACCAAGGTTTGCCCATGGACTATGAAACAATCCCTACATTATCACGTGTGCTAACATTGAATTTCACAGATCCTCGTGACATAGACTGTGCAGATATTTATGCTTCGGGACGTCGGACCCGGGGTCTATACGCTCTAACGCAGAAGACAATCCGTTTGAAGTATACTGTGACATGGATACTGATGGCGGTGGGTGGACGGTAGGTTCACGTTCAGTATTCTGGCAAGAACATGCCAGCAACTAACAGGCATAAGTTAAGAAAAGATTTTAATTCTTGCCAACCAATCAGATTGCCCATGCACAGGTCTGCAGCTGACCATGCGTGCCCGATGCATGCCACCCGACGTGTGTTATTTAGTCGCACCGTGGTATTGTATGCACTGTTTGAATCGATAAGCTCTCCCCCTATAGCTGTTTCTGCAAGTTTTGTCCGGGGTAAAACTTGCAAAGACGTGAAATAAACACAAAATTAACTAATTTCTAGGGCCTTGCTGAGGGTTAGTACAACAGTACCCCTTATTTAGGCTGTCTTTATCACCATGTACCATAATTCTCACAATACTCACAAATGTCAATTCTTTTCTTAACTTATGCCTGTTAGTTGCTGGCTCCTTCTCCCTTTGAAATAAGCCTTGACGTAGATTTCACTGGTAACCATATGAGTTATGAATATATTGCATATGATGCAATCATCGCTCCCATTTACGTCACATTTCTCTATTTTATGTTTGAAAAATATCACAATCTATAATTAAGAAATCTTTTTCATCATTCGTTTTTTTAATGAGCCTTTTCTGCATCACACGCGTAATAATGTCCATCTTCACATTAAACATGACCATTTCTGTCCAAGCATTCCTCCTTTCTGATTCCTGAGCTGTCAGTATTATCCCTTATATGCCCGTTTTAATGATGAATTAAACTGGAAGTATTAAGAGTCACGTGGATTATATAGTATGTATTCTCTCATTAATTTTAAAATATAGGTATTCCAGCGTCGGCAAGATGGAAGTGTAGACTTTTATCGAAACTGGACGGATTACAAACATGGCTTTGGAAATGTGACGTCAGAACATTGGCTTGGCAATGACAACATCCATCGCATCACCAGCCAGAAAAGGTACCAGCTTCGTGTAGATCTGGAAGACTTCGAAGGAGAAAGACGTTACGCTATGTACCCTTCCTTTCGAGTGGAAGATGAAACTGAGAATTATCGTCTGCGAGTTGATGGATATAACGGCACTGCAGTATTTACGATATCGAGGTTCAATTTATAATAACGACATTATTTCTAAGTTTTACCTAAAAAAAATTTCAATCCAGCCCATTGTTATTCCATTCGTCGGGTACAAATGAAGGTGCCAGGTAAAAATGTCAGAGGTAAAAATGTCAGAGGTAATAATGTCAGAGGTAATAATGTCAGAGGTAAAAATGTCAGCTGTAAAAATGTCACAGGTAAAAATGTCAGAGGTAATAATGTCAGAGGTAAAAAATGTCAGCGGTAAAATGTCAGAGGTAAAAATGTCAGAGCCAAACATGACAGCGGTAAAAATGTCAGAGCTAATAATGTCAGAGTTAAAAATGTCAGAGTTAAAAATGTCAGAGATAAAAATGTCAGAGTAAAAATGTCAGGAGTAAAAATGTCAGAGGTAAAAATGTCAAGTTAATAATGTCAGAGATGAAAATGTCAGAGGTAGAAATGTCAGTTGAATACAATTATAGAAACTCACATACATGTACTGACACACCACAACTTTTTTTCCTTCCTTTTGTTTTTGGGTATCCCACAATTCACAAGTAAAGAGGAATGAAGTCGTCATTAAATTCTATTGTTTTCTTTGTCCGCTAAGTTTATTGTAGGAGTACAGAAACATGAACATAACAGTTCTTTTGCAACCTCTTGTTCTTCGAACACACTTCCAAATTGTATTATACTTTCCTTCAAACTGTTAAGTGTACATATTACCTTCAAGTTTTTTATCCACTTTTTTTTTTTTTAGACTTTATCACCTCCATTATCCTCTTAAATATACTCCCCGAACTTGGTAGCAAACATAACATCAGAAATCGACTCCCAACACAGATCATACGCAGGGGCAACGCCAGGGTAAAATCTTACGAGGGGCAAAAAATCTGTAGGAAAAATTTTTGCCCCCCCCAAAAAAATACTAGCCACATACAAGTAAAACATATCCCACAAGCGAGGGGGGGGGGGGCCGAACGACGACCAAAACTATTTTTTTTTTGCACGCCAATATTTTATCTCCAAATACAAACCAAACAGCATCCAACACACGGGGGCAGGGGCCGACGACGAATCCAAACGATTTGTAACCCGCCAAAATTAAATATACTATCCAAATGAGGGGAGGGGACGAGATTGTTTTTTTTTTAGAAAAACCAGTAAAATCCCCGTTATTTTCATTACTTTGATAAATAGGGGCAGCCGCCGCCCCCCCTCCTATTTTGCAGGCAGCCCCTGACATGCCTGACAATACGAACGAGACGAGGGCCAACCTAACTGTCAGACTGTAAAGCGCGCTTCTGTGGAATGTGGTAGGAGCGGTTATGCCTTTGATGTGATGACTGAACGAAAGGAATCTATACAGCTGTATGACAGGGCTGGTGTTCCCCGAAGCTTGTAAAGGGTGAACTTCACAAGACTATTTTTTATGAAGCTGGCTTTAATATGGACGCAGTCCTAATGGCCATAATAGTAAATGTCCAGAAATTATTATTTTTTTGTCAGTAACAGGCAAATGATATCAAGATTCTTGACATGTCCGAAAAGTTTGTCCCACGTCAAAGGTCTGTGGGTGTTAAGGCCCCCACACACGATCATTTTTTTCGTCAATTAATTGATATCAATTAATTCACATCAATTAATTGACGAAAAACATTGATCGTGTATGGGGCCTTCACAGTGTACAGTGTTGTAAACGCCTCTCGCATTTGCGGGAGTCCACCTCCCGCCACTGTTTCTCGCTGTCCCACCACGCCCTTTCTCCTGCCGAGCATCACCCACTTAATAAAACACCTCTCGCTAAACGTGTAAAATGACAATACTTGCTATAAGATATGTTAATATTGTGAAAAGGAACTACTAACGTGTGTTTTTTTTTTCAACGAATGCTACACACCAGCTGCTGGTGTTTCCGTTAGAAAATACGGTACTTGACAAAACTAGTGATAGTACCAATCCTGCCCATTTCTGAATGGACTCGTGATATTTCATACCCTGTGCATTACTGCTGACTAGTGCCTGTAATTGGTGATCGTACATGTACAATGATCGTATCGAAAGTAGGTTTTTTTCTTGAGTTTCGTATCCAAGACCAGCCATCTTAGTCGGTTGTTGTACGATGTGGTATGTGGTCTATGGGACAAGGGTCCCCGGTCAATTATTATTGCTTGTACACAAAAACATGACGGGTAATATATGCGCGCTTGTAGTGAAAAGGGCATCAAAGTCGCAAAAAAATCAGGATAAAAGGATACAGATCTTTTCTTATTAACAAAAGCCTAGTTAAAAAGGATATCTTTCTGACATTTGTTAGCGTCTGACATTTTTACCTTTGACATTGTTTACCTCTGACATTTTTACCGCTCTGACATTTATACCTCTGAAACATTTTTATCCTCTGACATTTTTATCTCTGACATTATTAGCTCTGACATTTTTACTCTGACATTTTTAACTCTGCATTATTAGCTCTGACATTTTTACGCGCTGTCATGTTTGGCTCTGACATTTTTACCTCTGACATTTTTACCGCTGACATTTTTACCTCCTGACATTATTACCTCTGACATTTTTACCTCTGACATTTTTACCTCTGACATTTTTACTACTGACATTTTACCTCTGACATTTTTACACCGAGCCAATGAAGTAGTCTTTGTTAAAGAGATGATTGGTGATATATTTTGCAGTATATTCACATCGTGTCTGTATGAAAAATCAAATAAGCATAGAAGTGTCTTCTTTTTTATTTCTCTTCTTCTTCTTTCATCATGCCACTACGACTATATTACTTCTTCTTTTCTACCATTACTACTTTTTCTTTCTACTACTACTATTACTAAGTACTACTGCTTACTAATACTACTACTACTACTACTACTACTGCTGCTGCTGCTGCTGCTGCTGCTGCTGCTGCTGCTACTCCCACTAGTACTACTACTACTACTACACTACTACTACTACTACTACTACTACTACTATTACTACTATTACTACTACTAGCTACTACTACTACTACTACTTCTTCTTCCTATTCTTCTTCTTCTTCTCTTCTCTTCTTCTTCTTCTTCTTTCTTCTCCTCCTCCTCATATTTCTTCTTCTTTCTTCTTCTCTCTTCTTCTTCTATCATATCTATTTATTTATTCATTGATTAGACCAAGAAAACGGCATTGAATACATACATCATACAACCAAATCGATGTTATAGTGGGTCCGGATGACAAAAGAATATAACTTACTGCTCGAAGCATTCCACCTCAACGCTGAATCGAGAATACATTAAACAAATATACCATGCACTGAGAGGCTCCAGTGACGAG
>JZLH01S0018142.1:15000-18028 GCA_001188425.1 Eucidaris tribuloides | reverse complement strand
GGGCTACCGTTCCTCAAGGCCTGGCTCAGAGTCAGCGTTTCTCCAGAGTTCTTATCGCCGATGAATTCCATAACGATGGCGATCCGACCTCGACCCATGTCCAAACATCCGTGGAAGGTCGGGAAGTACCTTTCCCGACCCAACAGTCCCTGGACGTACGCCTCCTGCTGAATCTCGGCCATCTTACGCGACATGTCCTGGACGTCGGAAGGCAGCTCGAAGATTTTGACTGCTACCGGTATCTTCGTCGCTTTGTGACGACAAAGATACACCGTTCCGGTCCCACCGCTCCCCAGCTTGACGTCATCTCCGGTCGAATCAAACGACGTCAGTTCGTTGACGTCCCACACGGTGGTGAGTTCGTCAGCCGGGGCGGTGACGGGTACAGCGACGCTCGATGACTTCGACGGTCCTCCAACAGCACCGCAGGTGGAATCCGGCGTCGACGGTTGGTTGTGACTCGCTGCAGGTGACGGATGCGATCTGGAGACATAAAAGAGGAAAACAAAATGAAAACATGAAGGTTGCACCTTCTCGTACAGTTATAGTATCATATAACCTTTTAGATGCATGTAAATGTATCAGTATCAGTTATGGTACATGTATTTCACATGGGCGTCGATTCAATTTTCGGATGGGGGAGAAGGGCAAAAGTAAAGGAAAGTTTGGAAAATTGAAAAAGTGCAAAAATGCAATGTAAATCATTTACAGCGCGTAAACACGCGGTCCAAATTCGGAAATATGCGTATGTTTTTTAGTATTTTTTTATTTTATTTTTTTTTATTTATTTTATTTATTCTGTCTTCTTCTTCATTCTTCTCTCTTTTTCTGGCTCTTTCTTCTTCTTCTCTTTCTTTGCTTCTTCCTTCGTCTTCTTCTTCTTCTTTCTTCTTCTCTTCGTTCTCTTTTTTTATTTTTTTATTTTATTTTTTTTTTTTGCGGGGGGGGGGGGGGGGGGGGGGGGGTGAACAAAACCGATAGTTTGTCTCACTCGGTATTTTTTTTCCCCTCGCCGGCTATGCGAACCTCTGCTTTTCATGAATCGCAGTTTACACATATGTTTTTTTTAAGATTGTACAACGAAGTGTATGAACACATGACTAACGCGATAATCTCGGAAACAAGTGTGACCTGCATCCTGATTAGTGATTACGTTATATTTCAATAATTAATGTTCCTGTGTGTATTATTAATATAGCAAAATAGTGAATTGATCACGAGTGCAATGGTACAAGATTTAGCGAATAGGTGAAATATTAGAGACGCGGTCGTATTCAACGAGGCGCGAGCCGAGTGACATAGAGGCCGTCTCATATTTCCCGAATGTCGAAACAATCTGTCCATTGCACGAATAAAGATCATTCACTATTTGTTTATACAACACCTCGGACGTTTACAGGGCTTGTTTTCAAGGTATGAATGTTATAGAAACTGATGATTGATTACTTCGCAGCTTTCCTGTAAAATAGCAGAGGCTATAAAAGTATGTTATTGCTGGCTGGCATGAGCGGCGTCGCCACATGATGCGCCTTTTTAAGATTTTTTTATGCGCGCGCGCAGTATTTGGTACGCTTTATACTCCTACAAAATACAACGCGCGCGTACCGAATACTTTATACAGCACCGAGCCACGTGAAGCGCTAGTTGACCAATCGGATAGCGCTACAATCTTTAGTAAGGTGTTGTATAATTTGATTATACAACACCTACTAAAAGATTGTACGCATCGACGATTGTCTAACTGCGCGTCTTTTGGCATAAAACGCTAACCGCCCATCTACACTCCGCGCGGTAAAAACGCAATCGTGCAGTTTCCGTTAGAGATGTTTCGCCATCCATTGCACGCGTGACTCGACGTCGATCATCCGATTGAGACATTATATAGGCGCTGCAAGTTTCGTTAGAGCAGTTTTCGCTCCCATTGCAGCGCTGTCTGATGTCATCGATCATGCCAAACGCGCGTTGTATGTCAATCCGCGCCGGCGCGCCTGGCTCGTGTATAAAGATCGACGCGCCGCGCTGTTAATGTTGTAGGAGTATAAGCCGTACCAATACCGGCGCGCGCGCATAATAAAATCTAACAAGCGCCGGCGCAGTCATTGGCCGCCGCGCTCATGCCAAGCAGGAATAAATCATACTTTTATGCCTCTTTTACGAGAAATGCGTCGCTTAAGTAAAGATCAAGTTTTCATCAACATTCAACGCCTGAAATAAGCCCGGTAAACGTCCGAGGTGTTTCATAACAACAAATAGTGAATGACCCTTATTTCGTGGCAATTGAACAAGTATTTGCGCTTCGATGAAATATGAGACTCTTATTCAACTCGGCTTCGCCTCGTTGTAATAGAGCGTCTAATATTCTATCCTCCAGCAAATGCCTTTGGTACCCATTGCACTCGTGTCATTCACATTCTGTATACTGTTATTAATAAATTCTGTTAATCAATCTCTTTTACAACAGTTGTTTTGGCCTCCTGTGTTTACCTAATTTCTCCCCTCCCCAAATATTGCAGAATTCAGTTAATGTTTTATTTCTATCGTTCTTACCCTGTATAGGTAAGAGTGGACACCTGATCGGGGACGGGTGGTGGTGGTGAAGGGGCAGATACCGGTACAGGTGATGTAGTGCTCTGATCGGAACTCGGACTTGGATCTGAGGGTGGGGTAGCCGGCTTCGACGAACACGGGGGTGATGGGACGGAGGAGTTGGCAGCCGATAGGGGCGTACTACACTCCGAGGAAGAGGAGTTGGTGCTAAAAGGGGGTAAAGTTACGATTTATCTGTAAAATTACAGGAATCAAATCAATTACTCGTTATCTTTGTATAAACTGGTGTGTTAAACATTTCTTTTTAGTATCAACGGAATTTATTAATCATGATGGACAATGATTCATCATATTCTGTTGACATGTAATTGTTTTATTTGCCGAAGAACATTGAATTATTAGTGCGGCTTTATACATATCAGTTTTATTACTGGGTATGTTGATTTTAAAGGCGTACATTAAGGACATACAGATACGATAC
>JZLH01S0018142.1:7500-12500 GCA_001188425.1 Eucidaris tribuloides | reverse complement strand
ACTACTACTACTACTACCACTACTACTACTACTACTACTACTACTACTACTACTACTACTACTACTACTATTACTAGTACACTACTACTGACGTTTTCCTACTACTACTACTACCACTACTACTACCACTACTGCTACTACTATGCTAATGACGTTTTCCTACTACTACTACCTCTACTACTATTACTACATGTACTACTACATGTACTTCTACTACTGATGCTTTTCCACTACTGCTACTACCTTAATGCTATTACTAATACTATGACGACTGCTAATACTATATGTTAATACTACGTCTACTATATCTCTTATGACTGTCATTCATACGCGTACGCAGGGGGGGGGGGTGTTTGGGGTATTCAAACACCCCTTTAGCCGAAGGGGGGTGTTAACCACCCGTAAACACCCCCCCTTTTTCTTAAATAGAGGGATGTTTGAAAATGAGAAATAATTGATTTTTTAGGGGATTTGGGAAAAAAATTCATCACTCCCCCGCCCCCCCCCCCCACTGACCGAGTTTTCGGCGACTGGCGTGACCGGGAAAAATTTGTGACCTTGGATTTGGGGGAAAAAAGTAGTTTCCTCACTACCCCCTACTGAGCGAGTTTTCGGCGACTGGCGTGACCTGGAAAAAATTTTAGAGTTGGATGTGCGGCGAAAAAATTTTTTGTCACTTCCCCCCCCCCCCCCCCCCCCCCCCCGTGAGCGAGTTTTCGGCGACTGCGTGACCGGGAAAAATGTTGACCTGAGGATTTGGGCTAACAAAAAAAAATTTCGTCACTACCCCCCCCCCCCCCCCTCCCCGCTGAGCGATTTTCGGGGACTGTCCTGACCGGGAAAAATTTTGGACCTGGATTTCAGAAAAAAAATTTTCGTCACTTACGGCGGCTGGCGTGACCGGGAAAATGTGGAACCTAGGATTTGGCCGCGGAAAAACACCTCCCTTGGAAAAATCCTGCGTACGCCTATGCTGTCATTAATTAATGTATATAAGCAACCTAGGTATACAAACGTTGCACGCGTTTACTATCAAGTACATGATTTTTCTATTACCTGGACGTGGCGCTCGAGTTGATTTTGGCGGTCAATCAGGTTCTTAGCATGACCGAGAAACTCCGTCCATTTCCCAGAGATTTCCGAGACCAGCTTTTCCTCGGTCAGATCGAAATTCTCGACACCCATCCCACAGGCTAGATTCTATAGTAGCAAACATAACAGCACAAAACTACAAAGTAATAAACATTTTCTCTCCTGTCCAGGAGCGGAGATGTGACGAGGGGAGGGAGGGAGGGAGGGGGGGGGGGCACCGAAGGCAACATAAAAATACCCCCACGCGGGGAAAAAACACCCCGAGGACACATAGATATTAATAAAAAGTGGGAACTATGATTTTAAAATCCCCCTCACCCGCATTATTAAAGATGAATAATCTTATTTCATCACATTTATTTTTTGAATAGGTTTGCTGATTGCAAAATCTATTTAACAAAATAAGAAAAAAATATTGTGTTGAAAATCGAGGAGGACAATCCTCCGCCCCCCAAAAAAAAAATCGAGGGGGAGGGGCATGTCCTTCACCTCCTCCCTGATCGCCACCCATGCTCCTGTCCTTCTGTTCGGATGCACTTGGAAAAGATGATACCAATTTAGAGAAGTAATGAAATTGACATATTTCTCAAAATGAGTAAGCTTTCTGAAGCGTGTACTACATCAATCTCATACCAAACGAGAAATCAAGTTTTATTTGATTGTAATCTCAGAAAAAAGTCAGATAAATTAATGTCTTACAAATTTTAAATTAATCCAACGCCAAAATGCATGGGTGGACACGTTTTTGATACAATGGCTAGACCTGAATATGCAAGGGTCACGTAACTTTTGTGTGGACATTATCATAACAAAGTTTACTGGTCTGCTGGTATTAAAGATTGTGCCCAAATTTACTGAAAACACACACTGTCTTATGTCTGTGATTTCTCCTTGATATAACTAAACGTATGTATCGTCCATGTATTTCATTATGAATCATCTGAATTCAGACTCACGCAAAGACATTGCTGGAGGCGGTTTTTCTCCAGTCTGTCTTCGACGGACCTCAGGAGGAGGTTGCCGGCCAGATGGACCGGTGGTTGCTGAGAGGAGGACGACGATGACAACGACGCGACGTCGACATCGGGGTCGCGGAAAATACGGCAAACCGTCTGTGTAGTGATGACGTCAATATAATAAGAAATGATTGATTTATTGCCGAAAATAGTTTAAAACCTTTTTCACTTATCGAACTTTAAGTTTAAGCAAGAGAGGCAAACTATTTGTACAAGGATGAAGGCGATGTATGTAATTTAAATACCGGAATTAATATAAATACTGTGCCATTGCCAACTATCTGTTGTCTGGGACTTTGACTTGAGTAAACATGACAAAAATAAGGACATATCGTCTGTGTAGGGATAAAGATATTATGTTATCAAAATAAGCTGAGATTAGTGATTAATAGTGATGTTACTTCGGTATGTGAAACTATCCAGCATTAAAAGAATCGTATAACAAATTCAGTTTCAAAAAAATCTGAGCTACATGATCCCATGCTACCAGTGTCTCTGATAAGGTCTAAAAATGAAGCCCTGAAAAAATGCAGTTCAAAACAATTATTATTTGCTTTAAAACAGTGAAAATCATTGAGCGACTTTTCCAGTTTATCCCATTGACTGGTGTGTGGCAGAATTTTCGTCAGCTGATAACAATTCATGTGCCGATTTTTATCTGTGCATATGTTTACAAGTGACATCATACCTGTCCGAAGTTTTGTGTTCTATGGTGTTTATTTGTTTATTCAAACATCGTCAGAAGTGTCAGATAGCAAAGTTTGACAATTTATAGTGCCTTTGATGCATCAATGCTGGGGAATATACTGAAATGTTATTCACGAGGTTGGTAATAGACAATGAATATAAAGACTTGTTTACATATATCTACATTACCAGACGGGAAGAACCCAGGCCTAAACTGTTTATGAATATATTTCCAATGGGGTTGTCCTAAGTAAAACGACATCACGTCATTAATGTGAAATATTAACTTCTTTCGAGAAATTCAAATTAACCTACATCTAATGCGGTGGTCTTGGATGATGTAACGTCGCAAACCCCAAACCGACGTCCGATGCGTCGCATCACTGAATGACGACCAAGATTCGTCGTAAGATCGTCGTACATTCTGGGTGGGAGTGAAGGGATAAGGGGAGATTATTTGTAAGATCACAGTTTCGAACATGAATACATCATTACTGGAATTGAGATTAGACAATAAACAGGCAAATGAAAATAAATATGTGTTGAAGATATCGGCAGAAAATCAGTTTATCTTTTACTTCGTCTTGTTTTATTAACCGTGTATAAGACCTTGCTTCATTGACATACTCTATCACTTAGCTTGTTGTGCAGATATTAGTTGTGGGCTTCAAGATCATATACGGCGCAACATTCAGTCACACTAACTTACAAATGAAGAGTTTATTTCCAAAAATACATCCATATTTGTTACTTCAGAGAAAAAGGCATTTGTTTACCGAATTTTGTACAGGCGCCTATGGAAAAGTGATATTAGAAAGTGCATTTTCTCACGGTTGCTTTAACAATTGAGGTTAAAACTTTTGTTTAAAGACAGGTACCTACATGAGTAACGGTGTGATATCAATAACTCAATTTTCATCAAAAGTGGAATCTAGTCCCTTTTGGAAACGAGCTCTTCAAATATAGAATTGTCCTGACAATGTTAGTCGTGGGAGCGAAATAATTAAATCAGTATTATATGCCAAATAATGAATTACAATGTTGATAATCGTGCAATGATAAAGTGAAGTGAATGTGGACAATGTACTATTGTTAGTATTACAAATGAATGTGGTCAGAGACACAAACCACTATCCATGTCAGTCAAAGTGACTTTGACGTTAAGTTATCACAAAGGGTTATCATCGAGATAAAAATGTCTTGTATTTTTATTGATAAATTAAAAACTATTAGTTATCATAACTTTAGACTTTCTGAATATATGCTTAATAGTTATTAGAATGCATACTGACCTGGAATTGATGTCTCGAAGAACTTAAGTCAATTAACGAGCGTGATTTAACAGAAGAAATTAAATCTCGACTGTCCAATACAAGCGAAAAATCGTTTGTTGTGCTGGTAACCTAGCAAATCCATGAAAATGACTTTGCGCATCAAAGGTTTGGCGCGTCGGCGCGGGCCTGTGGCCGTGGAAGAACATTGTTGAGCGCGTCATTGCGCTGCGCAAATAACGCATAGCACGCTCTGCCGTAAATCTTGCATGATGATGGCACCTTTTTGGCAATCTGAAAAACTATTTGACAATGGACAAGAATATTATTCCAGTTTTGGTCAAACGTAACACATCATATCAGTTATACTAATAATACCCCCCCCCTTTCCCGGCTCCTCCCGATCTTGATTCCGTGATGCAGTGCATACGCGCCACGCGTTATGCGTGCATATGCGGAGAGAGTGCAGTGCGGAGGGCGCAGCGAGCGTGCGCACCCAGACTAAACAAGTGTGATGTGCATGCGTATCATCATCACCACCGCAACTATCACCATCAGCATCATCATCATCATCTTCATCATCATCTCCACCACCACCACCACCACCACCACCACAGCTACTCTCGCCATCATCACCATCGTCATTGGCATCATCACTATCATAATCTTCATCGTCATCGTCATCACCAGAGTCATCATCATTATCACCGTCGTCATCGTCATCATCATCATCATCATCATCATCATCATCATCATCATCATCATCATCATCATCGTCATCATCATTAGAACATACCGTATTTAAAGACACTATATGACATTGTAAAAGCCCCATTAAAAATATCAAACTTTGCTTTCTGAGATATCTCACAGTGTTTGTATGGACAATTAAACACCTTAGAACACAATTTTTTTTAGACAGTCGTCACTCGTG
>JZLH01S0018142.1:0-2500 GCA_001188425.1 Eucidaris tribuloides | reverse complement strand
TGAACATTTATTACTCTTGAACGGTTCAGTCAAATTTGCTCAAACCTTCACAATTTTCTTTCTCTTACTGTTCTCTATGCATATTATTATGTCTGGGTTTCATAGATTATACCAGAGATGTTGAAATTTGACACTGCATTTGGTATCAATATCGTCTTCACAAGTCATTACATCGTTTCGATAAGAAATAATTTTGACGACATTTTTTGTCCAACATTTTAATTTATATAACAGGACAAATTGTTAGAACAACTGCGACAAATTTCTGAGGTTTAAGTAGTAATGATCATCTAAAACATATTTACAAATATATATATAATTAGCAATAATAATATTATAATAGTGGTATTTACACAATTATATTTACAGTAAGTATAGTACAAAGTATATGGTTCACAAGTACGGATAAAATGTGTTGTAATTTACAACTATGCGCTAAACATGCTAAACTGAATATATTGCTCTCCTTAAACAATTTTGATATGTTCAGTTTTCAGCCTACAGGTCTAATTAATATTCTTGGTTTAACAATGGTGAAACTATGGCAACGTATTATTTCAATATCAAGGTATCATGATGATTATCATTAAGTAATGCAGTTTCAGTGTTCGACTTGGAATCTTCATCTTGTGCCCTCGTCAAAGTTGGTGCAGACTCAAAAAACAAAACAAAAAAAACACTTAAATAAAAGTCAAATGGGACTAATGTAAGAATGCTTTCTCCATTAATGATGTCTTACATGAATACGACACGCTTTAGCACATTAACACAATGTCATATTTATTGTTTTCTAGAGTTTTTACAGTGAATTTGTTGATATCTTTCTTCAAATGGACTAAATCTGAGCGGTGTTTAAATCAAGACTACACGAGCAAACAACTTTACGGGAGAGTAAAAAAGCATCAAAGGTTTCATCATACCAAAATCATGTAATTTCATGATAGGTTTAAGTTTGGTGGCGAAACTTTCAAAATTTCCACATGACGTTTTCAATACTGTTTTAAACACAAACAATGTTTTTTTTTTTCATTCCTTCTGGTTTTACTATATGGTATCAAGTACTCTATTATCAGTACATTTTTGTGGATTGGTTAGAGGTATTGAATCCAGTTTAAAAAGGGCGGGGGCGATTTCTAATTACTTCTAATAGGGTCAGCTTACTCTACCCGAAAGAATGGGAGTGGAGCACCAAACTACATCACCCTTTATTCGTCCGCCCCCACCCAACCCTTGATGTATAATCATGTCACTATCGGTACGCTCAATGCTCCCAGAATCACGTATACTTTTTAAAGTTTGTTCTGTGGCGGAAAATTTGTGAAAATCTTTATAGTCATACACTTCTTCTTGTTGTACAATTATTCAGGGGTGTCGATCTATTTTTTTCGGATTGAAGGGGGGCAAAAGCTTAAAATTTTCGGTGCGCTAAATTGAAAATTTTATATGTTTAGCAGAACGTTTATGTAAAGCCTAATGGTTTACTAGTACCTTGCACTGATTTTTAAACATAATTTTGCATTACGTTTTATGAATTGTTCAAGTTGTCGAAATTACTGAGGGCGTAAAACGATATATCCCCCCTCATATTTTGATTGGGTGGGCGACTGCCCCCCCCCCGCCCTACAGGAGCAACGCCCCTGCAATTACGAACAGAAAAAGTAGTGACGGAGAAATTTATTGTGTAGCTTACTACGGAATTAATTTCTATCAGGATTAGAGATTACTTCAACACTGATAAATTAATGCTTGCTTCTCCCCAAGTGAACATAATTATTCAAGACAAATCCTTCCAGCCTGAATATACACTCCACCCATTATATATATTGGTTTATGTTTCAACTAATTGGGTTCTTGATGCATTTCTGACTTTTCCCAATTATGTCACTGAACCGCTAATAGTGGTACTGTTCTAAGAACTATAGAAATGACATGATTTTTACACTATACATTAAATTTTACGGAGCCTCAAAGGTGACATGGAATGCATTTTTTTTTCTAAGCCGTTCTCAGTTATTTTGTAATTAATCTCGACTTATAAGTCGAAGGAAGGATAGTATGAATGATAAGTCAAGTTGACGACGTGTAACACGATTTTCCGTCGCACGACTGACCGACTTGGATCCGAAATAAAAAAAACCCTTATATTTCGTACACGCTCATTTATTTCAGATCCAAATCGGTCAGTCGTGCGACGGAAAAGTAAGTTGAGGGAATGAGTTATAAGCCGTGTAAACGACTTAGAAAATATATTTTGCATGTCATCTTAGGGATATAGTACATTTAAATACACTTGAATATGATTAACTTTCAATATTGTTTTGTTCATTTCATCAAAACTTTGTATACGTCTCGCTTACACGCATAGTTCATTATCACAAACATCACTTCGGCAAAACATCTGTTCTATCCAGTACGACTTGATTTCTATTTCAGATCAATACATCAAGGGCTCAGTTCACTATCTGTAGCATTCAGTGTCCAAATAAACACGCTGTACACA
>JZLH01S0018114.1:0-13017 GCA_001188425.1 Eucidaris tribuloides | reverse complement strand
GCTTTCAAATAACAAAAAATCCCCAAAACTAAACTTTGGCTTTAAGCTACGACTTTTTACGGTGCACCATGTGAAAATTTCTTTCTTGGAAATTGGTAGCCCTTAAAACGGCTGTTGTGATATAGAGTATGAAGTTCTCGACGTTTCGGACAGGTTGACTGTCCTTCTTCAAGAAACGTCGAGAACTTCATAATCTATATCACAACAGCCCTTTTAAGGGCTACCAATTTCCAAGAAAGAATTTTTCACATGGTGCACCGTAAAAAGTCGTAGCTTAATTGCTTATCCACACCATGCAAACTACTTCCTTCAAGGAATATCTAGGGTATGCTACCCATAAAATGTATCAAATTCAAATGTGGCATTTTTCACCAGATTTGGAGGGTAATTTGGCTGGGTGAGAATCAGAAAAAAACTGACAACCCTGGACTGTGCACTTTCACCTGTAATTTGACTTTGGAAACTTGATTGGCAAGTTAAATTATTACCTGTAAGTTTACATTGCATCTATCAAATGCCTCTAAACTGGCAGCAAAAGAGTGAAGCCTCATTGAAATTACCAGGTATTTATTTATTTTTAAAAGAAGTAATATTTGAGGGATATACCTGTATAGGGGCCACATGAAACCCTACTTCCCAACCCATCAGCTAGGGTGCAGATTAGCATTGTTCTTGCAACCAATAAGGGGGGAAGCGATCACCGTGTTACTTGTCGCTGAGCAGTGGCGCTAGGCCAATACAAATACCACCGATTAGAACACAAATCCACTTCAGATTTATCTCAATGGCCATTGACTCCGGAGGATAAAAGAGCTGATAAAGCTATCAAAACGGGAAGGAAAATTATCATTAAGCTTGAACAAAGGTGAAGAAATATGCCACTGTTTACCTCAGTTTTTGGTTAAAGGTATGCTTAATTTTGGGGGACAGGAAAATTATATATTTTTTTTTCTCTTATAAAGGTGTTCAGATTGGCAACAATGTTGATGAAAACTGCCGAAGATGTAATAGTATGTTTATAGAAATGATACTATTTGTCATATTCCATTTTTACATTGAACGTTATACACCTTATAAACCATATATTATAGCTGTCTGGAATTTACATGTAGTAAGGCCTACTGTTATACTTTTAAACAATACCAATGTGGAACATTAAAAAACACACACAAAAAAAACAGAGATCAGCATCTAAACTGATTCACAGAAAGTGATTATGAAAAGAATGAATGTGTAATTTTTCTTCACTAATTGGCTCATATTGACTGGTATGATGTTGTGACTAAATAAATGGCTGGAAAACTCAATGGAGAACTTTGTGAAGATCTTCTAGAGGCAGAATGATGTTCATGTATGTTTTTGGGGTTGTAAACTTTGGGTAGCATGCTCCTTGAATGTTTATGAGATTAAGACTAGAATGAGATTTTGCAAGGTACTTGATGTAGAACAAGATGGCACCATTGAGCTCTATAATTCATCCTAAACTGTCATCAAAGAGTTATGCTGAAACTTTTATCTTCTATGAAGGCTTGGACGAACAAATGAGTTTTTATGAGGTAATTGTTCATTAAAGAATAAAATAATGAATAACTATTGAACCAACTTGATTGCTGTAAGAGGAGTGCAAAGTCCCCTCCTCTCCCTTCCTCTTTCTTCTTCCCTCTGCCCCCCCTTCACCTGCATCTCCATTCTCCTCCATTCCCCTCCTGCAGTCTCCCTCTTCTTTCCTCCTCTCCTCTCCCTTCACCTTCTTTTCCCTCCCCTCCCTTTCCCTCCTGTCCCCTGCTCCCCCTTCACCTTCTGTCCCTTCCCCCCTTTACCTTCTTATCCCTCCCCTCCCTTCACCTCCTTTCCCCTCCCTTCCCCCCTTTACCTTCTTATCCCTCCCCTCCCTTCACCTCCTTTCCCCTCCCTTCCCCTCCCCTCCCTTCATCCTCTTTCCCCTCCCCTCTCCGTACCTTCTTTCCCCTCCCTTCTCCGTACCTTCTTTCCCCTCCCCTCTCCGTACCTTCTTTCCCCTCCCCTCTCCGTACCTTCTTTCCCCTCTCATCCCATCCTCAACCCTCCCCAACCTAAAAGTACAATACAGTAATTGCAAGCTAATCCGAATAGCCATTTCTGAGAGGTACTTAACACAATAGTCATTGCATTTGACATGTATGCCGACGCCTTTAAATATTATTTTGCGGTCATTACCAATCAACCCTATACAGCAATGTCTCTGATATGATATAGGTTATCAGAACCGTATCACCGGTTATCTGTTTGTGTATTTTTTTCAATGGCCTACCCCTTTTCTGTAATCAGCTGATATGATTCTCTTCAAGACATTTTTTTCCTTCTCCGTTTTGTATAAATAGTTTGTCCAGTTGACGCTGGCAGATAAGATGCACTTGAGCGTGTATCGTATCCTTTCCCAAGCGTGTCGTTGAACAACTAAAGGTCGATTATGCTTTTGAGTCCCAGTGACATCATCAATATTATATCAATCCATTAATCAAATCCCAGATCATATTGTTTGCTCCAGTCTGTTTGTGTCGGGGGTAGAGAATTATCATGTTTATTCACACAATTATTAATTGTCTAGTATATTATTCTTTTTTGAGGAGAAGTGAACAACAAGCTGTTTTAAGTGTTGTATATTTGATTTGTTCGAGCTGTTGATGAATTTGTGAGTTGTTTGTGCCACGTTTACTGCATAAAGGCATGGTTATTGATTGACTTGTTTTGTAGTAGTGTGTTATCAAAGACATAAGTTAAAATGATCCACAACAGAAGAGAATGATAGCATTGTTATGCTTCTGAGTTGGAGAACTAGAGAAAACACTTGTATTTCAGAATCATAATGATGTAGTTATTGTAAGTTTGTAAAATCTCTGTGTGTGTGATCAAATACTTATGTTATGGCTTCAATTAAGACCTCGTTTACTAATGTATTTCAAATTTATTGGATGTTTCTTCTTTGGGGGCCTAGTAATACATTGTAAGTTACTATTCTTAAAACCTCGTTCATGATTGAAATAGTTTTCATACCTGGGACGTCAAACCTTGAATCTGTGTTGTAGCGTATTTCAGTGGCATATCTTGGACAAGCTGTGAAGTTGTTAGGGACAACTGTGCTTAATGCATTATAATTTAGTTCATATTTTAGTTACACTTGGTGTTTTAATAGACCAGGTTATGTTAATAATTCATATTCAAATATAAATGGATTTTTCTTTTATTTCTTCTTTCCTTGGGGGTCCTATAAATCAAATCCATAAACCTGTTTATGCATTCGTTACTTGGAATCCAACTTGCCATATTTATTTTTTTGCTATGTGGCACCCTGGCAAGTCTTGGGTTGTTAAGGACAATCTTTTTTAAAGGGACCGTAAAGTCTGCAAGTGTGGGCGTTGTTTTGGACCTGGCCCGACTCAGGTAATATTCGCGATTCCTGTATACGTTTTTGGAAACGAGTTGTGCACGAATTTGTGTGCAATTCCCTATGCAGCACGTATTCACCCGTAAGAAAGGCGAACTAACCAACTGCACCCTCATCGGCAATATCTGTTCGCAGCTCCACGGATTGTTGTTACGCACCACTGACTCTTACATAGTAGCATAAGAGTTCAGGTTTACGCACTGCCTTGCCAAGGGTGCAAGGTAAGGTAAATAAACGTACATGGATTACGAGCGGCGCGTACCCTTTAAGAAAAAAAAATAGCGAACTGGTCTATTGATCAGAATTTAAGTATTTTGTAAATTGTTAACTGGCTTAATACTGGATTTTTCTTGCAGATAGGCAGACAGTGGAATTCTATTTGATTGTATAATTGCAAGCCACTTCCAAAGGAACAAATTCTTTTATAATGATAATTAGTTTTCTCTGTACCCAGTCATCATACAATGAGCACACAATTCTCTGACACAAGGGATGTGAAACGAAAAGGTGCCAAAAAATATGAATTACAGATGAGAACTATTCAACTGTGCGAACCTGTACATTATTCATAGAACCTTATTTGGAGATCATAAATGTCTCACTCATTTGTTAGAATTTATCCAAAAGTGTTAAAATTGTCATAAAGAAGGGTATGGTTCTAAACTTTCTCACAAAATGTGACTTTGGTTCAAGTTTACATACAGATTTTCTTACAGTATTGGTATTTTGTTTTTACTTCTCATACATGAAGTTATTCATTAGGGTAAATATTCACTTTGTTTCGCCGAGAAACAGGTGAGATATTCTGGTATTATATCAAGTTTTGAAAACTTTTCTTTAGCTCTTCCTATGAAATTATCAGCTTGGAAACATGAAACGTCAAAGGCACTAAAAGCACCTGCAGTATTCTTCCATAGGGCCTTAGAAAACAGATATCTGATTGCTGGTTGCCACTCCAGCCCTTAGAAGTAAACTCCTTGATAAGATGCAAAAAAATTACCTCAGCTTTACTTTTAAGAAGTCAGGCCTTCATCTGGTCCTTCTTTTCCTACTTTTTTGTGAAGCTCCTAATTTTCGTATTTTCCCCCTTAAAACCCTTATTTTCCTACTTGCTCCTACTTTTGTCAAAAAACACAACTTTGTGATAAATTTAATATTTGTTTAGAGTTGAGTAGTCTAAATTACAGGTTGTTGCTGAGAGTACTGTAACTACCATCATCACCTGTTTGTGAATGAAAATTCATGTCCGTGGATCTCCACTTTTTTGCCAATCTTCAAATTTTTCCGCGTATTCCGCATGTTTCCATTTTCTTCAAGGTTACTAATCCATACACTACTATCTTACTTCCTTCCTACTCTGGTAGATTGAATCCTACTTTTCTCCTACTTTGGTGGAATGAATCCTACATTTTGGAGAATTTTGCTCCTTATTTTCTGATAATTTTTTCAACCAAGCAGAGTAGGCCTGAGAAGTGCTGATAGCAAATTGCTTTGTACTGTACATGTAGGTGAATCCCTGTGCCCTACGAGCCAGTTGATATTGCTGGTTGAGAACAAATACACATTGACAACCAGAAGGGCAATAGCACCATTTACTTTGTACACTGATAGTGCCCTTCTAGTTCTCAACAGGTACTGAGTTAAAGGTAAATGACATGATTGGGGGTAGTCCTCAACTTGGGGTGAAACTATTCTAGAATCAAGTAAACTGTGCAAGAATTCTACTGTGAAAATTTGGTAGTCAAAAGTTGTGTCGTTTTAAAATAACTTCCATCTGAATGCCTTGTGGCAGACAAATCTGTTGTGTAGGGTTCTATAGAATGTATTTTTCTCGGGGCTCGAGAGAAAAAAAAATGCTAGTATGTTCATGCTTGATTTGGCTTAAGTAAACAAATTGAAGATGAATCCTTCCAGCCATGAGATACACTTCAGCTGGTGTATCCATTTATATAACTTTCAACCAGTTTGGTTAAAGAGTCATTTTTCATTTCTCCCAGTCATGTCACTGGCCTTTAATGCCTTCTGGTTCTCAGTAGATACCCTTTTGTTATTCTTTTCAACTAAACAAACAGGCTTATTGTAGGTTAAAATAATTGGAAATTGGTGAAATGAGTAACATTGTGGCACATTCTTTTCTGGCATTTTGGAATGAAATGTTATGTTACTGGACCACCATATGTAATAAAATGGTTTTCATACGTATGTCGTTACATTGGATGGTACATCTTTTATAATCTTTTGAGAAACATGTTGCAGTATGGCAAAACGGTAATTATATATTGTTATCTGTCACCAATAATCCTCAATTTTAGGGCACCAATTGTACACATGTTGTGCTAAGTGTCCTTGTACAAAGATGAATTACAGAAAAATATCACAGTTGAAAAGAAGGTTTGACGGTAGCTATATGGTTATCAGGCAAAGAATGCTACCAGGAAATTGCCAAACTGCCGGGATAATGGTGTTACTTTGTAACCGTCTTTCATTGATTGCTAATAATGACAGAAAGAAGAAGTTATTCACGCTGTTGTCGATACCGGGGCTAAACTATAAGTAATAGTGAACTTCTATAGTGCAGTCTCGCCCCACCTGTTTGTACTTATTGTACTGTCATGACAAAGCAGAAAAAAGTTCTCGATCATAATAGGTAACAATGGAAACAAAGAGCGGCCATTAAATCTCTGTCTTGTCGAGCTCGGTGTGGGGTTTGACAAAATAGCTCCGCATCCATTCATCGTAGTTACACACCACTTCATATCTATTCAGCGCCGAAAGAATGAAGACCAAAGAGTGGGAGAAAAGTTTGTTGATTGCAAAAATATTTTTGATTCTTTTTATGCACTTTTTTCTTCTCTCTCTCTCTTTCGTATTCACCAGTTCACCTATTCAACGACACCCTGACAATAGGAGTACAGTAGCTGCACTCATGCTTGGCTCGAGATAGAGGGTTTGATGCGCTAAATGAATAAACCTAAAGTGCGAGGGACAGAGCCAGGAACAGGTGATAACGTAGTGCTAACTCTGAGCTGCGCCAGTACAAAAGGTAGTGTGGAGAGAACTTCCTATACAATGTGATTTTTTTTTCCCCTCCCTTTTTTTTTTCCTCCACACTCCAGACTGAATGGCCCACGTAAGTCATTGCTTATTATTATCCACTGACGTTTTCAATAGGTTGTTTGGTTGTCGTTGCATTTTCTGTTTGTCAGCGGCCCCCAGTGAATGAAAGGGGAAGAAAAGAATGGGGAAAAAAGGTGGGTTGTTATGCTTGCGTGTGTGCTAAATATCCAAAGAATGCCCCTATCGTGTCCCCGAACAATACCGGACAAACACAAAAACACACAAAGCCGACAGCTAGCCCCGTTTGCGCTTTTGTCCGCGTGAATAGGGCCGCACGACTCACCGCACTTGTCTTGATTGTTACACCTGGTATGTAAAGGAAACTAGCATTGTTGCCTGTTGGTTTATCAATTCATGAACTCCCAAACTCGTTTTTTTTTTCTTCTTTTTTTATTTTCTTCTTTTGTATTGCAAAAGAATCTGTTAACCCTCCCACATGGCTGGCAATAAACTTACCATCAAACAAAGAGCAGTTTTGCTCTTCGATTACAAACATTCATCTGTCCCATTATTTTGATGAAAAGTATGTGGATACCTCAACTCAAAAAACAAGATGAAAACCCGTCGTTCAGACATATTGGTTAGAAGCTAATTGCTAACAAAGCACAAGCTGTCGACCTAAAACATGTCATCGTAAAATGTTGTCGTTTCATGAACATATTGCTTGCTTATTTCATTGCTTGACAACAATTCCTACCATAAAATATACACTAAAATGGCCATTGGTTTTTAGCACATTTTTTTTCAAAGTCTACTAATTACTGATCCTCAGATTTCACATACACAGTCCAAGGGCATGAGTGATGTTTTGATGTGCTGTAGGAGGGGTGCAAATTAGATTCCTTTCTTTAAAGCTGTTGAAGTGGACATTGCACTTCAAAAAGTTTGTCAGTGTACATTGTAGCTTCTGTTCAAAACTTCTCAACACATTGCTGGGAGTTAAAGGGAAATGAGTGAAGATACATTGGAGTAAAACTATTCTAGAATCAAGGAAACTATGCAAGGATTCTGCTGTGAAAAGTTTGTCGTCAAATGTTGACTCATTTAAAAAGAACTACCATTAGCGTCCCTTGTGACAGGCAAAGATGTTGTGTAGCTTTCTATGGGATTAATTTTTATCAGGGCAAGAGAGTAAGTTGGTACTGGTATGTTCATGCTTTATTCTATTTGAAAAGTAAACAAAATTTAGACAAATCCTTCCAGCCAAGATTTACATTTCATTTTCAGGTAGTGTATGTATACATTGGTACATGTTTGAACTCATTTGTTTCTTGCTCATTTTCAAGTGTTCCCAATCATGTCATTAGCCTTTGATGTATTGATTGTTGGTACACACAAGTGCAGTGTACTTGGTACTTGAAGCATTTGGCTACTCCCTATATACCCCTTTAAATTAACATGAAATTGACACAATGCCTAGTAATCAAGTAATCGGGTTAAGAAGGTCCAAGGAATGCCACATCAGATAATGAATTGTCTTAAACCGACTGTGTCCACCCACTAATCAATGAACTCCTACCAAAGCCCCTTGGAATAATGACTTATCTATTATTCAAAAGTTCGACTCTGTTGGCCATTCGGATTTGCGGGATTTGTCTTTTTCACTTAAAGAGCACAATGATTCTCAAGCTTATTAATCAACACTGGCAATTGTTCCACCAAGTTGACTTTAAGATAAAAATAGAAGGAGTTATCTTCTTGTGCATGCAGGATTTGTTTCTATGCTATCACCTAAAGTAGTTACTCCCTTTTGTTCACAAAGAAAAAGACTTGTTTTTTTTTCCATCTGACTAATAATGCTGTGATCAAATGATCAAAGTCTTCAAGTATCAATATTAGACAAAACAAATTACAGTGGTCATGGTGTTGTTTTTTTGCATGGTTTGGAGAGGATCAGATTTGATAAGGTGTGATACGATAAAAAGGTTTAAACTTTATTTCAGAAAGACGCGAAACCATTGTTTAAAGACAGACCGGCTCAAATGTCAAATTATGTTTAATTATGTCTGTCGAGTGACACAGATTTTTCCGAGGGTCAGCAGGGAAAGTGATGTGACTGCCCTGGTGACGTGCAGTCATTGTTGCGGTTTGTTGTAGCGAAAGAACAACAAATTTTAGGAATTAATAAAACAATTACATTTACTCCAAGTTAAATATTACAATGTCTTATTTGATATGACATGCATGTAGATCCAGGTTACCCTTATATATTTTGATTCTGGCACATCTGTTTGGCTCTAAGTTTTTAATTTGCACAAAATTTTTTGTTTTTGTTTTTGCTCTGCTTTGATCGAATTAACCTGTTTGCTACGGGAATCTGATGTGTCCGGTGTTAACTCTATGAGATTCTCAGAATCTCAGAGGCAACAGATTAAAGACATGTACATAAAAATGCATTGATCAAAATTGGGAATTCATACCTTGTAAACTTTTTTGAAATATAAACAATCAATCATTTAAAATTGAGCTGCGTTCACAAATGCAGTTATTACCACCGGTCATATTTTTTTCCGTTGATCCACCAACGCGTCCACACTATCGGTATTAGCACTCATACCCGACATGTTTATGCCCGATAAAGCTTACTCACGTTATTACCGGTAATAGCAGACTGGAAATGGCGCGTGTCAAGTTTTTATCGGGTCACAACCTCTGACCCAAAATGTGCAAAATGCGAATTGGTAAACAATGAAAAGTCGAAGCCAAAATGACATCGCCAGTTTGGATTAGCTTAAAAGGTCGCAGTTATGTCTGACAGTGCAAATTTACCATCCACACGGGTATAAGTCGCGCTGTATCCGGTGGAGTTACATCCCACGCTATTACCGACATAAGTTATGACCGGTCACAAGCAACTTATGTCAGATCGTGTGGACACGGCTTTGGGCTGTTGTTCAAGTTGTACTGTATTTTGAAAATAGTCTAGGTTTCTGACACAGAATGCAGCTGTCACCTAATGTTTATTTTGTAGCGTCCAACTACAGCAAAGATTGCTTGATAATCGTCCAACTGCACTTGGTGTGAGTTTTGAACCTTGTAAGCTCTGATCAACAGATTTTTTTTTTGGGGGGGGGGTGGAGGTGGGTGGGAATCAATACGGTCTGTGGTAGAGTGTGCATGGTTACATCTGCCTTTTGTGGGGTTTATCATCGGGTATTTAAATCAATTACTATTTTTTTTAACAATATAATGTGATTACAATGTTCTTGTTCTATTTAGTTGCTGGTGTGCATCAGGTTGGGTTGGAAGACCTGAGGGTGACAGTGATTAAGTTCACTTTTTCCTTACCCTGGCTTCACTGACATGCACACCAGCAACTAAATATGAGTTTACTTCTGATGAATGTATAGTCTTTTTGTTGTGTATTGTATTTTGAACAATGACAAACAAATATAAATTAATAATAATCATCATCATCATCATCATCATCATCATCATCATCATCATCATCATCATCATCAGATTTGATGAGAGGAGAGTGAGACACAAATCAGATGTGACAGTCAGACAAGTTTTACAGAAAAAAATTCAAATTAGTGTCCAACATTATGTTGTTACATTCTGTTTGAATTTTATCAGTGCTTAATTTCATGAAACCTGACTTTTCAGTCGCAAGACTTTTGTGAAATGTGAAGATTTTTGTGAATCTTTACATTTTGAATGACTTAATTGAGCTTACATGTAAATTTGGCTGATAAGTCTATTCGGTGAGTGCAAATCATGGACATGTGTCTACTGTTAAACACATTATCAATATTTGCTATAAAAAATCCATCCGCACTTCAACAAACTAAATTTTGAAGCTGGCATTTCTGTGTGTCTCCCATTCAGTGCTTGTATTGAATATGATTGTATAGAATTTAGTAATGTGGAAATCCATGAAAACCTGGAAAATAAGTTCCCCTTTTGATGTCAAGCAAAAGTGCAAAAAATTGAAGAATATTAGGAAAAATCACTCAAATCTGGGAATAATGAGGGAATTTCAGTGGCCCAAAAATGAACTCTGTTAGGATTGAATCTTGTTAAAAATCTGGGAATTTTGTTTTCATGAAGTTCTGACAGCCCTGTCCATGTTGTGTACCATTTGAATGTCTAAAGTGTGGATATTAATTGATCAATGAAGATGTATATGGGTACTTCAGTCTGATTGAGGGAATTTCAATGGCCTAACTAGATTTTAATTCGTCACTGAGACGAATTGGTGATCCGCGTATTCGTTCCGATCAGTAGACCTTAAGAGATTGTGACAGTCTATATGGCGTATCATAACTTGTTCGAAGCTGTCCCTTTTCACCTTAACTTCTCTGTCAAAAATTACTTAATATTTCGGCGTGTGCTACGCGTTCGTCGTGACTCCCGCACGCATATGATGAGCACCAGTGATGACCTTTGACCTGAAGTTACTGTGTACAAGTTTAGTTATCACACTCTACTCGCAGTCATGAGATAATGTGCAAAAGATGATTTTTCTTTGTGACGTCATACATGTAGATGACGTCAGAAGAATTTGTCATAGAAAGTGATATCTGAAACCTTATCTACGCATCATAGGCTATAAGAATAAGCAATAAAAAGTAGGGGTCACCGTTAATTTTAGAGAGTTATCAGCGATTTAAAAATGCCCATCTTTCACTACGCGCGCAATGCGCGTGCATTCATATTTTTTGGGCATATAAGCAATATTTTGGGTCCTGATGGTCGGGAAAGGGTTCTAAACGATGTAGGATTCAGTCAGACATCTAAATCCATCGAAAAAATATGTTATTCGGTCGAGAAAGGGGTGCGCGCGAAAAAAACGCGCGCACACGCGCGCGCACTAAAATGCTCCAAATGACCTGAAACATATAGTACTGTTAATAAGAAGTCATTTGGGGCATTTTCATTTTTTGACGTGCCCGTACACGCATGTGGAGAAGTGTGCGCGCACGTGGTTTGGACCAAAAGATGACCCATGACCTAAACTTGACCCTTGCCAACTTTGGTTGTTTTATTCGACCGCCGGCTCGAGATATTACAAATATAGGTTAACTCTAACTTTTTTACTAATGACGTCATAGATGATGTCACAGATGGTTATCGACATTGACAGGGTTCCCTTTCCGAGATATTGACATGGGACATAACTTTGCTAGGTTACAAGACAATTGCTGTCATCGTTCTTGAGATATCTTGTACACAAAAAGTGACCAGAAAGAAACACGAATAAAGAAGAAAAAGAAGAAAAAAATTCTGACGAAATCTATGGTGATCCGCGGTTATGCGGATCACCAATAAGAAACTGCACTAGGATTGAATCATGTCATAATCTGGGAATTTTGTTTTCATGAAGTTCTGAGAGCCCTGATCATGTTGTGTACAATTTTAATGTGTAACGTCTTGGATATTTATTAATTTATAATGACGATGTTTGTACAAGGTTGATTCAATCTGGTTGATGGACATGTGTCCTTCCTTTCCCTCATACTTTAAATTATTATTTTTTTCATGTGTTCACGTCTGATAGAAGTTTTTGGAGGGTCATAACAGTTCTTGAGCATGTACGTTGCCTAACCCTAAACAACAAACAACAAAAACTTCTGATAACAAGACTGGATGGGGAGAAATAATGTTCTTATTTTATGTACAGTCAACTCTGCGTAAGTCTAAGTCGAATAATCGCCTAACTCGAAGGTCTTTACTGGGTCCCATTCCTTTATTTTCTATTGTTTTTGACCTCTGATAAGTTGAATTTCGTCTATTAAAGTCAAAGCATTTTCTTCAGTCCCAAGAAATTCGACTTAGGCAGAGTTTACTGTATCTTTCAACTTCAAGCTTAAAGTGTCCCTTGATATTAAGCATCTTAGATAAAACAAAATGTTTGTGGACTGACTTCATACCTTAATTTTGTGGTTCCAGGTCACATGTAAACAAAACAACAAGACAAAAGTCTAGGCCATGGATTCTCAAAAAACAGCGTTGCTATGAAAAAAACATAATTGTGTAGTGTTGGAAGTGTGTATTTCTGTTGTTTACATTAATTAGAGCCACTCTGGTCCACTTAAAGGCAGTGGATCTCATTTGCAAACATCCCCTCAGACCAGGAAAGATAACCCATGCCCTTAGGCTATTGATGAAGGGCATGTCTGTGAAATCTGGGGGTCAGTAATTACCGAGAGTTTGACAAATGCACAAGAAAAACAATGGCCGTTTAGTGTACGTTCTATGGTAGGATTTTTTTTCTCGCGAGAAAAAATTCAAATCTGAGTCTTACAGTCACCATTCACCCTTTACACTGTGTATATACTGGTATACACAAAGAAAATACGATTAAGAATCTTTGGCAAAGCATAGGAGCTAGAAACACAGTTTTAGTGGAATTGACCATTTGTACATGTGGACTGTGATTTGAAGTTTGGTCTACTGTAGTCCGTTAGTCTTCTTTCAGACCATAACAGTGGGTGTGTTTTCAGTATGATAATGTGAAATATATTATCAAC
>JZLH01S0018102.1:3898-14186 GCA_001188425.1 Eucidaris tribuloides | reverse complement strand
ATCATCATCATCATCATCATCATCATCATCATCATCATCATCGTCATCATCGTTATCAGTATCAATAATATCATCATCATCATCAAAAACATTTAACACTTATTTTGTCCACGCAGGCTGTGGGGCTACACCTTTTTTTTATCAGGCTTCCCCGTCCATTGTATCCATATGGGTGAGACAAGAATACTCCAACAGGCACATAACAAACCATACAGCTAGTACATTATGTTAGTATGCATAGTGTTATATTATTTATGTCATCCAAAGACCCTCTTCCTTGACAATATCCATACAAAATGTAAGTAACGTAGACATTCAGAAATAAAATACAGGTAGAACAAACATTGTACATTGTGGATGGAGGGGGTAAGGGCAATTTCTGTGAGTGCAAGGTAAATCCGGCCACCCCCGTAGTCAGTGACTAAACCGGATTTAAAACCTGGATTACTATTACTGTAAGCAAAAGCAATTATATGTACCTTCAGCAAACTGTCTTCATCACCCACTCCTTCATACTGAGTGAAGACAATGAGAACATTACGGCACTGCTCGTTATGACGAGACCAAATCTGCTCCATGCGAAGGCGAGACAACTGCTCTTCAGTCTAGAGGTTGGAGATGAAATAAAGAGGAGAAATGAATCGTTTATTGTCCTACCAAAACCGGGTAATCCTTTCCTGTGTAACTTAGTTGCGTATGAATAATGTCAATTGTGATACCAGTATTAAAAAATCACTTCAATTCTGAAATCACACAATTTCAGATAACACAGAAACTGTCTTCAGGTTTGTGACTGTTTGGTAGAAAAATGGATGTAACTTTCTGGGAATGTGTCTGAAAATAAACTTATTTGAAGCATTCTCTGAAGATATATCACATACAAAACTAAAATGGGAAAAAGTTAGATAAACTTGAGACTTTCAGTAACCAACCACTTCCATGTGTTAACTGATTGATAACACAATACATGATGCACAGTTTTATATTTACATTCTAAAATGATACATTATATTCAACCATACTGTTTGATTAAAATGAACTACACATTCCCAATATTTGTTAAACGAATGAATACCGAAGCATTGGAATGTGTAACATTGCATTTTCCTTTATTCTAGACAAATGAAGGGAAACTCTTACCAGAGTGAAGAGTGTTACCATGACAACCTCGCTCTCTTTCTCCTGCTCCTCCTGGAGGTCAGCTAGGATGGTGGTAGTCACTTCCTCATGGTCCACCTCCTGGCCTTCCTTTAACTGCTCCTCCAGAGTGCGAAGACGGAGGATGCTCTTAATGGCCCCCGTCTCCTCCAAGATGTCACGATTCTCCTCTTTCTCCTCTGCAGTTAACAAGATGAAGTCATTTCTTGCAATAAGTCTGTATGGGAGTCTACATATCTTATGACTTTCAGCCCTAAGGCTTTTGTGAGGAATGAAGATTTATGTGAAACTTAACATTATGATTAAATTAAGCATGTTTTGTTGATAAGTTCATATCGGGGTGTGAAAATCGTGGACAAAATCTTTAGTCAAGTTAATGAAGAATTGCAGCATAATTACTGCTCACGCAGAGAAAATTTACAGAAATTCAGGAATTTTCAATCTCACACAAAATTGCAGTGTCATTGCTAAACTTACTGTAGTATTTCAATCTTACACTTTCATACTTCCTTGTAAAACCAGTGAAGGGCAAATTGACTTATTGCTGAATCAAAGACAAAAGGCACTGCATTCACTGTTAACCCGCTGAGGACAATTTGATTTATCTATAAAACACAATTCTCATACACCTCAGTTCAAGATATCTTGGAAGCAGTCCTGATTAGGTCAAGGGAGTTGTCAACCTTTTAGTCTGACTATCTTACCCTTTTTGTCCAGGTTGAGGTTCTCTGCTTTGGCTCTGAGATGGAGTAACCTCTGCTGTCTTGCTTCCTTCCCCATCTTCCTGGCCGCATCTCTCAGGTCTTCACTTCCCTCATCCAGGATGATGTTGATCAGAATCTCTCTCTCGGACTTGTGTTTGCGATCCATCTCACGAAGCACCGACTCACGCCAAGCTTCTAAGTCACCTATTGGAAAATTAATTAACTCTTGATTGGAATGAAATAAGAACAGTGCCCAATCATAATCCCTCTGAATTGCTAATTATGAACATATTTAACTTCACGCAAGAATATTTGCAATTGACAATTTTGCAAGTTATTTTCAACAGTCACCTTTTATAAAAGGGGGATAAGATTTCTAGGTATTAGGCTGAAGTAGTAATTGTCTATGACTGAAATGCTGTTAAAAAAAGATACATATTAAAAAGACTGAGAGATGACAAGGCATTTCATATCACTGCAATCAAAGATACCTAGGATATGTCATGTTATAAACTGGTATATACCTTATCAAACAAAATATAATTGCCTAGTACACAGGGATGCCACTGAATGCTATTCAAACAGTCTGAAAAATTCTATTTTTTTTTATTGCCTATTCTTTTGTACAGAGAAAGATTGACAAAAAAGTAGGAATTCAGACAAAAGTCTGAAAAGTGGCATTCCTGAGTACAATAGATAATCATTTGTCTTTTTCAGACATAATAACATCTATGTACAATAGCTCAATAATTCTTTATACAGTTAAACCTGTCTAACTGTCAGCCATAACATCGCTTGTTTAGTGTTTACAAGGAAAGTCCACCTGTTTGTAAAAGTTTTGTTTTTATCTGACTTGGAGGGTCTTTATAGAACAAATCACACCAACCTTTCGGAGGTAGACTAGGATCATCCGTATCCACTTCATCCTTCTGGCCTGATTTCTTTTTCCTAGCTGCAAGTCGTTCCCTGGCTAGCTGAAGTTGCCTCTCACGCTCTGCACGTAATCTGTGAGATAACATGACATTAACTTATGTTTATCACCTTGGCAATGACATTTAAATAAATTAAATAAAACAAATCTGAATAAAATATTGCTCAGTCTACATGAAAAGTTGAATCAGTTTACATGCCGGACTTATAAGTGGTTGATTTCCACTTTGTTGGTATGTGCTAAAAATTTCAGATCATTAATCTTTTTTTTTTGGGGGGGGGAGGGGTTGAGGGGGGAGGGGAGATTGACAAAGTTTTTCATTGCAAAGTTTAATAGTTGTCAATCTGCTTTCTGCTACAATATGCAGAGGATACTCTTATTTCCTTTAAATAAAATGTATCAAGCTTCACAAGGGTGGTTCATGAACAAAATGAAAATATTAGTTTCATGTGAATTTGGGAACTTACAAGAACATTACCTAAATCTTGAAACCAGGGTGCAGACCATACCAAAGTTGCAAACATAAACACTATACAAATATCCCAATGAAGTACTTAGTGCTAAATCTATGTAGATTACCTAGTTTGACAGTAGAAGATTACCTCAGTACCCTGTTATTATATCATGTAATTACACAATTATGGCGAATCAAGCACAGCGCTCATCTCATACTTAGTTAAGTAAATAGACCCTCATTCTTGCTTGGGAGGACAACCTAGCCCAATAATCTCCTTTGATAACATTATCCTACCTCTCCTCCATGTTAGCCTTGTTTCTCTCAGCCAAGCCTAACAAGATGGCCGCCTCATCAAAGTTAGTTTCCTTCTCAGCCCTTCGCTTCTCCCGCCTCAGTCTCAGGAGGAGTTCTTGTCTCTCCTTCTCACTCAGATACTGGTCATCTTGTTTTCGTAGCAACTTCATGATGGCATTCAGTTCCTCATCTTGTCGTTTCTGCAGGTCCTTCAGCACATTACCAGAGGTGGAGACATCCTCTTGAGTTTCTGAAGATTGAGGAAACATTAAATATCCACAATATATCAATGATTATCAAACAAAAGAAATTGTTTAATTGTTAAAATAGAAAATGTAAATTCTCAGATAATCTGAGAATTACCTGAAGATCAGAGCAATCAAATGACCGATATTTAAGTTTTATATTACTGAAAAATGTTTCTTTGTTACACCATTATAATACATGATGACACCATAACCTACATCTTTCCTACACAGTACACTCTCTAAATAAAGAGATTTTGTCATATTGCAGAGTTGGAGGCTAACTTGAAGAAACCCAATCTTTTACAATTGTAGTGCTACTCCACACAATGATGACACTAGATTAACATTAAAGATAATGCAAACTGCCACCTCCAAAATGCAGGGAAAATGCAGCTCATTATAGGATGGATGTGTGTACATAGTATGTCTTTACCTGAATCACTCTCTTCATCTGATTCCAACCCCATGGCCTTGCGTTTTTCTCGTGCCAGCAGCCGTGCTTGGAGTTTCTTCTGAAATTCTTCACGATTCTTGCCCATCAATTTTTGAAGGGCTTCTTTGTCCTGCAAGAGTAAAACATGCAATACAAAGTCATGCATATCATTAGGGGAAAAATTTCATAACAGTATGTAGCTTTATATTAAAAATGCATGTAATACTGATGAAGGGAACATAACTACAGGACTGCTCATTTTTAATTATATATTCTTAATACTTGAAATTCGCGGGTGATTCAAATATATTGATGTACAGAGATATCTTTTTGCTTAGGTAGCTGATCACATTTCTCTGTTATAGACACAAAACTTATGTGGTTATTTACTTCCTTCTTGTAATGCTGTCATAGATTCCTTATCAGGAACTTAGTCCAATGCAAATGAGAAACATTGAAATGAAATATGTAAGAAAGATCTGACTTTAATATCACTTATGCTGGCACTGCTGGAACCTTTCTATGCCCTCAAACAGTTCATGAGTATTGATCCAAGCACTTATAACTTGTGCACATATCTAGTCATTTTAAGCCATCAACACCATAATCTGTTGCATTTAATTCATGTTTAATCCTCCCTTCCAAGTTCCTATTGTATATCCTTTTTTCTCACTCCCCACAATTATCATTGGTAACTGTAGTTTGTACTTATTGGTTCCTGTATTTTATCTGATTTTATGTATAAACAAGAGTGAAATAAATTCAATTCAATTACCTTGGCAGCATCTCCCAGGAGGCGTGCGGCCTGATCAAACTTGCCCTCCTGCCTCAGACGTCTCTCTTCCAACCTCAGTTTGACAAGATGACGTTGACGTTCTGACTCTGACATCTTCTTCCACTCCGCTTCACCAAATTGCTGGATCAGGGCATCCATTAAAAGTTTATCCCTATAAAAGAACACACACAAAAAAAGATAAATAATAATATTTATCATCTGTCAAGAAACAATCAAGATACTGTACAATAATGTGCTAGATTTTATTAACATCAGGAATTTGAACATCAATTCCTTATTCATTTATAACTGATTTCCAATTTGTGCATTCAGTCTTTGCTTTACTGCTCTTAATATCAACATATGTTAGTGCTAAGAAATGTTACTATCAATTATATTAATGAAGTCATACATTTTGTTTACAGGAAGGTCTCATAAGCTTGGTCTTCCCTTTTTGACATGCTTGTGCACAATTATCTCAACAAAGACACTATTGACTGATGGAGATCCCCTTGATCAGTTTAGAGACTTACACCTTACACGAGGCATATCATGATAACTTACATAATTCAAATTAATAGGGGCTTAGAAACATGTAGCACATATCTTTCAGGAACAGTTTAGTTGTACAGTGAATTAATTAAGAGCTGCTGAATATGATACATAACTAAGATGAAATGGTTGGAATACATATTCAGAGGGATAAACGATAAAAAAATTAACAAAGCAGGGGCGGAGAAAAACAGGAGCAACAATGAGGGGTAAACTTGGAGAAAGAACATAGAGAGGTAACGAGGATGGCAAAAGACTGAGAAAGAGGGAGAACATCAGAATGTTTGCTGACTGGATCACTCACCTGAGTACATCATATTTGGCCTCCAATGCTGCAACAATCTGCAACTCATCATAGGTGAGTTCAAAGGCACCAAGAATAACTGCAGAGATGCCATCTAGCCATTCTTCATAAACGGCGTTGTACTCACGATGCCAAATTGACATTAGTTCCTTAGTAGTCTGTAAAGCCAACATAAACATCAAGGTTTGTCTCAAACTAAATTTGTCTCAAATTACATGCTATTCTTTGTTGACAAACACTTTATAACAATTCAAACTTCCTACTTTAGAAACAGTCCACACAGAAAATAACTTGAGACATACCACAGTATTAAAATGTAATTGTAACCCTGACCTTATCAAAAGTTAAAAAGGTGTATTCAATTGTAATGATTTATATACCCACGAAGGATTGCTAATCCATTGTTATGAAGGTCTCTGTCCGAGTACCATTTAATTATGAGGCTACGCAAGGTCAGGAGAAGGCAGTATCCAGATTACATTTTGCTAACTTGAAACGAAATAAAATAGACAGATGTTCCCCTAAGAGTGTCCATGACCCAAGTGTTGTTACAATCAAAGAAAAAGACGCAAATAAGTTATACAAAAGTCTTGCAGATAGTATATTAACATTAAATCTATTAGCTTAAAACTACCCTTAACCTCAACAGGTAATATTTGATTGACCATTACATGAAGATCCCTCACAAGCATCTCAGATCCAAGTTTAGCTGCACTTGAAGTAACCACTGCAAAGTTATTTTCATTAGACAGTCTTGCAAGGTAAATTTTTGACATGTAGGGCCGGTTATGCCTTACTGACAACCAGAAACCATTTGGATTTTACATATCACACTGTTTTGGCTCAGATTTGATCCAACTGAAGAAATAAATCATTTGAATTTGGGCCATTGCTCAAGTTGTATTTTGTAATGGGGTATTGTCTAGGTTTCAGACACTGGATGTCACTTTCACCGATAATTTTGAACTTTGTAGAGTCCAACTGTAGCAAAGGTTGCTAAACAATTGTCCAACGGCACTGGTGTGAGTTTTTGACCTTGTAAGCATTGATCAGCAAGTATTCAATTTCACTAGATAATGCATGAATCAGGTCTGACAGTCAGACTAGCGTAATACCTGTGTACAATTTAAATTCAGTGAACATCATTACAACAGTACATTCAATTTAAATTTTATCAGCCCCTATTTTCACCAAACCTGACTCTTCATCTCGAAGGTCTTTGTGACAGGTGAAGATTTATATGAATCTTTACATTCTGAATGATTTTAGCTTATTTGCTTGATAAGCTCATTTCTGCTCATGGACACAATCTGGAAGTATTATCTCAAACTTTAGTGAGTGAGACAATAAAATAAGACATACCTTGTGCTGCATTTCTAGGAGGATTCTCTCTAGGTCCTTGGAGTGATGCTGCTGTAGATCAGCCATCACATGGGCAGAGACTTGGATGGTGCTTAGGTTGTGGCCATTACGAATGTCAAGTTGCCTGTTGGTTGATCACAGTTGGGATAAAATGGTACAGCATGAATGGTAATAAATACAGCCATACTTGAAGGAGGTTTCACGAAAGTTCACAATTCCTTTGTAGAGTATTTTTAGGCATAAATGGACAATCAGATAACCCAAAATACAATGGTTGTAACACTTGGTTGTGAAGGCATAAAAATGTAAGTCTTGCTGGAAAAACACTGACATATGATGGGTTTACTCCAATTATCCAATCAACGAAAAACAACAACAAACGTGTATAGTAAGAGCAACTCTAGTACTGAACTTTACTTATGCATACAAAATGGTTAAAGTATGCAAATCAAGCCTTCAAATTGCTCAAATTGCATTGGTTAGTACATGTAGAGGTTTAGGTTGGTGCACATACTACCAAATATCACATGACACTTTAATTACTTATAAGAAATCATTCTACATCAAATTTATACCAGGACACTCAATCTTACCTATTTTCATGGTAGAGCCATGTCCCTTCCAACAACATATTGAGGTGAGCTGTCTGTTTGGCCTTCATGAACTCAGATGAAGACTGTCTCCAGTTGGAGCACTGTGCCCTGAGTTCACTGATGCGCTGTTCTCTGGCCTCCTTAGTGGCCCTTCTTCTAGATGCAGCCTTCCATGTTGTACTCTCCTTCCCCTGCAGCATGAAGTTCAGCATCTATATCGGTAGAAAATACAGGTTTATTTCTTAAATTACTGACAAATCTACTTTGGAAGACTGTTAACTCTAGCCTACTAGAAATACGCTTCCATGCTATACTGTCTATTCCTTGGAAAAGAAGTTTAGCATCTACATCAGAAGGAAAAACAGGTTTATCTTTTCAATTACTGACAAATCAACTTTTGGAAGAGTGTTGACTCTAGCCTGCTGGAAGTATCCTTCCATGCTATACTGTCTTTTCCTTGGAGCATGATTTCAGCTTTCTGATGTTTTGCCATCGTGCCACTCAGGAAATTACACCAGTTGTCATTTTACGGTAGGAAATATGCATTCTAGTAATAATCATTGTATGTTAAAGTAGTTTATTGCAATAACACTTCAAAACTCATGTGAATGAATAATGCCTATAGCAATATGAAGATACACATTAATTCCTGTAACTAGAGATGTGGCTTTGGTCTGAAATCTCAAGAAACAATGGGCATTCTGTAGTCTAATACAGACTTTACTGAGTTTGTGGTAATTTAAATCTTAGTATTTAGAGAAATAAACTGATTAACTTTACTGAAATTACAAATATCTGTATCTTATTAATGAAACTGATGGCTGAAATTAACGTCTTTACATGATTATCAAAAATCAAATATTTAGAAGATAATTCCTTTCACAGAATGACTATAGTTGTATGTTTACAAATCATTTTTTGAAATTGCCTACAACAGACATGCCACAGGCAGTGTTCCAAATTTCCTGAAAACCATGTGTGAGAAAGCAGAGCGATTAAGCCCGAGGAACAATTTTCCTGGACAAGCCCCCAAATTCTGTTACAATGCCTTTACAACCAAAAGGAATTGTGAAAATAACAACATTCTGAAGTTTACAGGAAAGATCTTCTCCTCTTTTTGAAAAAAATAAAAAATATCAGTAAATCTGGAAATTTCCTGAAATTCCTGACATTTTTCATCTTTCTGGAAATTTGGTATCTCTGCTACAAGAATGCGTACCTGTCTCTCATGAATGTGTTTCCTGAGGACAGCCTTCATAATTTCCACCTGTAGGTCAATGATGCCTCGATTCCTGCCCTCCATTGGGTAGTGTTCTCCGGTGGGTTTGTCGGGTCGCTTGCCCTTCTTGTCTCGTTGGAGACGATCCAGGGCTAGAAGCTCATGGAGGTCACGATCATAGTCATAGCTGGGATAGTAGGAAATGTAATAATGATAATAATGATAATAATAATAATAATAATAATAATAATAATAATAATAATAATAATAATAATAATGATATTAATAATACCATCACAATGCTAATATAGCGCAAATTACTGTCAAATGAATCTCTATGCGCTTAAACAAGAATGCAAACAAGAATGATATTGATCAGTCACCATGTCAACCAACAGCTTTTTGTTCTTCAACAAGAGCACACTTCTACAAAATCTATCATGAAAAATAATCTACTTGTTCACTGATGCAAAAAATAATTAGAATTACAATGAGAAATTATTTCACAGCTTCCATCGTTCGTTATCAGATTATTTTGTATACCACCAAGTTTGCTCATTTGGTAGAGCATTTGCCTTTCAACTGGGCGATTTCAAAAGTTTGACTCCCGGTTGGGTTATACCAAAGACCATTACAAAAATGACACCTACTGCCTCTAGCCTGGTGCTTGGATATATAGAGGTAGGGAAGTTAAACTCATGGGACTACCATAGGACTAACTCCCCACTGTAGTAAAACTGCCTTGTGCAGCCATGAAGCCTAAAGGTTATGGAAACGGAGATAGGCACAGCCTCATGCTCCACTGTAGGAGCAGGACAGATTTAACAGATTATTTTGACTATGATGGGACCAAGTTACATTGTATGAGTGATAAGGACTACTGCAAAATGTTCATTATTGCACTGCACTTGGAAGATGTGAGAAAATGTTAAAATGCTATACGCCAATGACAAGATGTATCACTACAATACAACAGGTTTTTTTGACTGTAAGACAGGGCAGGAATAAATTGATTTTTCAGGGCTACTTTCAAGCCTGATGTAGTGACTTTAGTATGTTATACATTGAACCCTGTGAGGAAAATTTATGGGGCTATTTTGTTCATTTTCGGGGGATAAATCACCCTCAGCCCCTGTGTATTTCCTACGCTGCTATAAGACATTCAGTTCTTACCATCCAGACTTGAGGTCCTGGGATCTCTCTGATATCCCCATTGCCATGGCCGAGTATTCCAGCTGTGCAGTCTCCCAGCCGGCGA
>JZLH01S0018076.1:94100-113091 GCA_001188425.1 Eucidaris tribuloides | reverse complement strand
AAGAAGAAGAAGAAGAAGAAGAAGAAGAAGAAGAAGAAGAAGAGAGAAGAAGAAGAAGAAGAAGAAGGAGAAGAAGAAGAAGAAGAAGAAGAAGAAGAAGAAGAAAAAGATGAAAAGAAAGAGAAGGACAATGACAATGGAAGAAGAAGAAGGAGGAGGAGATGAACATGGAGACGAGAGGGACAATGGCAATGAAATCCATTTCGTGTATTTAAATCATTCAAGGAAATACTGTTTAAGGCGAATCCCAACAATATGCTTTATTCCGTCACAATATAGATTTGAGTGTTAAGGTGAAGGAAATCTACATTAGGGGGAATATTGAATAATGGGAGAAGACAAAAGATTTCCCCCTAAGATCCAGATACATACATACATATATAATATATATATATATTCATATATATATTACATATATGTACGCATGTACGCTAGTACGTGGCTGGCGCCAGGAAGGGAATGAGGGTTGCAAATCATTAAAGCGTATCATAAAAGGTGAATGGCATAACTTGTCCCAAAGTCATCAGAATGGAAACATTCATCACTTTTAGTTAACTTTAATGATTGTGATCATATCCAATAAAACCCACGTTTAATCAAAATGAAACGAAAAAAGACAGAAAACACACCAAAAAAGGTGAAAGGGAAGCATAAGGGGTGTAGTCGAAATGTAAATAAGTTGTCTTAGACGTTTGTAATATACATTTGCCAAACCCTGCCTTCCATCTCACACTGTCTCTACCGCACTTGTCTGCACGTGTATTATAAAACTCATGCATTATATTCACCCCAAGCAGTTTCTAAATAAGCTAAAATAGAAAAAGTCAGACGAAACTCGTGTTAGAATTTTATTTGTTGCCATATTGTATTTTATTTCCACGACTAGTCAAATATACTTGACCCAATTTCAAAATTCCTGTTGTGTCTGAAATGCACTTTACTTCGATCATGCAGTATATGAAAACGACAATATCCCGTAGCCTCATTTTTTCCCGTCGTATTCTAACTACATTCTAACTAACATCGTATGCTAAATTGCACTTGCCCACGAGCACTTGGAGGAAAAGTATCGACTTTTGGGGGAATGTAAACCTGCGGGGCTATTTCCAGGAGGCATTGTGTTGCAAAGAAAATATGGTAATAATTTGAATCGCGAAATGATTTAAAGAAATTGTTGCATGACTAGAATTTGTTATCAGTTATGGCAACAACAATAGAACGATGCAAAACATGTTGTTTACCCCCACGAGTGTTGTAGCATTTCTTAGAAGTGGTGTAATGTTTAATCCTTATCTTGCCAGATGAATACACTGGAAAATACCATGAAATACTTTTATAAACACTTTCTGTAACACGTCATAAACTTTTGAACACGTTTATCTGGAAATTATAAACGCGTTTAACTAGAAATTATCTGTATCACCTATATGATATAAGCAGTTCGTTTTATTTCTGGAACACTTTATAAACACGTTTAAGTGCTTAGGTGTTGGAAATCATTAATTCGTCAAGATTTTTTTCTGAAGATCTAAACACTTAAGTGATTAAGTGTTCATAAAAAAATGTTTGTTGACGCGTTTCTGATTTTCAACACCTAAACTCTTAAACATGTTTATGATTTTACATTAAACATGTTCAAGTGTTTACGAAGTGTTCCAGAACTTAACACGAACTTTTGATGTCTTATAGGTGATACACAGAATTCCTAACTAAACGTGTTTATGATTTCCAGATAAATGTGTTCAAGTCTTTATAAAATTTAACAGAAGAGTTTTTTAAAAGTGTTTAGTTTTTACAGTATATAGTTGATCTTTATATACATTTTATGTATAACTCTGTCAAGTGTAAAAGGTAAGTTTGGGTATCTAAGTTTTAACCAGTGTGGGATTTTACAATTTATCAGGATGAATCGATTGTAAAGAAGGAATGAATAATCGAGCAATGCCATGCTCGGTACATTAGTATAGACCAAGTTTATTTGAGTAAATGGTTTAAAAATGAAATTCTTTACAATTATGTTTTTAGATAGATCTACATCATTATTTTATCAATGCCCTGAAAATTGCTAGCTATGAAACTCTGTATTTTGTGTGTGTGGTGGGGGGGGGGATATTCAAAATGTAAAATGTGTGTGTGGGTGGGGGGGGGGTACGGTTCATTTCCCATAGGTAATCTACATACTGCTAGATGTTCTCAGATAATTTATACGTCACAATTTGTCACTTTAAACAATTTTCAGTAGAATTGTTGTTTCCTGATGTCTGGGGGTCAATAGAATACTTCGTGAAAGATTGACAAAAATATTTGTCTGATCAACCAAAACTATACTCGGGCAATAATACAAAATATTTCAAGCTGAACTTCGCATTAGTTTAATTTACTGAATTTATGTTTCAAAATTCCCATTTGAAAAACTCAAGGCATGGCAATATGCCACGAGTTGAGATGTCCTAAGAGCATTAGGCCTACAGGTCAAGGACAAATACACACATACTTGTGAAATCAGAAAAAAAATGAAATTTTTGAAGACGTGAAGTCCACTTAGTTCATCGCATTTCGTTTTCTTTATTTTTTGTTTGTTTTTCAACTCATAACTTTATTGTAACTTGTCAGAATTCTTTCAGAATTTTAAATGTTGGGGTAGTTTTTCTACTCTAACATGTTTTCAAAGCACTGCATTTCAGGAGGAATTATATTCAACCACAACAACAAAAAGAAAAAAACATGATACTTTGTTTTGGACAACTTGTTGTGCCATGCTTTCTTGATGTCAGAATATCTCTGTATTATTTACTCACCTTACTAAATATCGCCGGTATTGATACAACACATGACGCTATCCAGAGACCAGCTACTACTCGTTTCGCTCGCCCCATCGTCACGAATGACTTAGCTTGAAGTGGGTAGAGTACTACGTAATATCTGAAATCGAACAAAGATAACAGAGCAGCGGATATAAATAGCGTGACCCACGGGGAAGTGTCAGAACTCATCTTACGGTCATAGATTTAAAACATTAAAAAAGTACGGGCACCCACACGACTGCCCTCCATTTTTACTTAAAATGAAGAGTCCCGGGATTTCATCTACGTAAACTCGTAACCTAAAAACACATTGCTTCTAAATATACAACATGCTGCGCTTAACTTCGTGCAACTTTTAGGTTTCAAGGGTCAACTAGCTATTAATACAGCTAGGTTCCATAAAAAAAACAAGTACGAGCCAAAAACATGAACGATAGATTTAGGATTCCAAAACTACTGTCACAACTCCTGGAACATTGTTACTTACAAACCATTCGGGGCACTCATTCTTGATTCCACTATTGAGCTTGATTTACTTGTACGTTTATTTGTTGATTTAGTTTGTTTTTATTTTTTATCGTATTTTTTAATCATACGCGTGGTGTATCTTTACAGATTGTAACGGTATCACTGAAGAGAAATCGGAGCAATACTATTTTAAAATATTTATGCCCAGGTTACCATATTTTGCTATTTTGGCATGTGTGTGTGTGTGTGTGTGTGTGTGTGTGTGTGTGTGTGTGTGTGTGTGTGTGTGTGTGTGTGTGTGTGTGTGTGTGTGTGTGTGTGTGTGTGTGTGTGTGTGTGTGTGTGTGTGTGTGTGTGTGTGTGTGTGTGTGTGTGTGTGTGTGTGTGTGTGTGTGTGTGTGTGTGTGTGTGTGTGTGTGTGTGTGTGTGTGTGTGTGTGTGTGCGTGTCTATCTGTATGTCTGTGTGAGTGAGTGTGTGTTTGTGAGAGTGTCTGTGTGTTTTAAGATGTTTCTTTTCTAATAGTTGATCATCTCGAAGTTTACTGACTACTGAGAACGTAGCATTGACCCTTACGAAGGTGACGTGTAATACATAACGGAGTGGCCTGCCACGGTCCCCACACACTTAAATTTATCTTAAATAAAAATCTGTCTCTAAAACTATCGATCGCCGTTGATCAAAGTGGCCCAATTGATTATGAAAGGAAAATTGCGATGACCTGAAAATGTAAGCGGAAGCGTAACAACCAGCCGTGCTTTCATCTGAATTAAAAGAAAGCCGCTGCGTTTGGCGCAATGAATTGGATTTGCAGCAAGTTAAAAAAAAGTAGATATAAAAAAACATAAACATCTACAGGTTTGGCTGTAAAATGAAAAATTGAAAAAGCAATTTCTCGCTTAAATAAATTGTTTATGACAAACGCTATGTGTTTTCGAGTTGAATTTGAATACAAATTTATTCCCTAACGTATTCAACTTCAAAACAATGTCCTCTTAATTCACCAACGAATACATTTAAATGACTCCCCTGTGGAAAGTATTAAATCATCATATATATTCACAATGGTTGAGAACAGATAATAAATCAATGTGACAATCTGGCTGTAAAATAAACGCATTGCATATTTCAAAAGTAGGTCATTTACTTCCGAGCAAGTTTTCAAATGAACATGAGGAGTCAGTTTAGGAATAGTGTGAAACACGTTCACTTTTGTTTTTTTTTTCCGGCTAACAATTCGTCCGAGTCCTAATAAATGCATAAAAGTTGTATTTAAACGCAACTTTCAAAGTCAAACGTCAATCACCAAGAGATTGATTCTGATTGGCTTAAAGTCTATTTTTTTCATTATTTCTGACAGCGCACGCCGAAGGTGCATCTAAGCACAATTCCTCTAATACGTCCATATCTATAGAGCCTTATTTTTTTATAGTATACTTAGAGTTAATTCTATTCGAGAGGCGCTTGAACCTATAGCAGTTTTAGGCTATTGCTTCCATTTTTGTGGCGCCAGGCACATGGAAAAACGGATTGTGATATCACAATTTACGGGGTATGAATCCGCGTTTGGGGTATACCTGAAGAAAAAAAATCCTTGCTTTGGGTGCTTTCGTTCGTGTATAAAATCCACGTTTAGGGTCGCTTTGACAATTTGTTGAAATCCTAGCTTTGAGTTATTTTTTAAAGTCAATGTACACGCATGGTTACAACATTTATACATGGGTGTCCCCCCCCCGGCAAATCTTATTTGTATGAAGTCGTGATTCGAACACTGTTGTGATCCATCCACTGTAATGATCCACTCACTGTTTCCAACATATTTAGAACGCCATTAATTAGTCTTTTCTTCAGAAAAAAAACTGTTACAATACCAAATAAACATTCAGCGTTCTTGTTAGAGAAGAAATAAATTTGATTCATGTTCATAGTGTGCGCAGCGCCTCAAGTAACTCGATGAACTGAACATTAAGGGGTAAACAAGTTTTTATAATTTTATGCCTGCTTCTAAAGTATATTTGCAAGGTGTATCAAAAAAGCAGACAAATCATTAAATGTTGTTTATTGCCTTACAATCTTAGTTTAAACCTTATTTTTTTTGTAATCTGGTATTGATAACTTATTTGCGGTAGTTTGAAGGAGCTAATCATGCACCTTAATATCTGTACATGAGTGACAGAAATGACTATGAAACAATCGAACTGTTGATGCCGTCAAATTTCTTTACTTTTAACACTTGTTTACCAGAAAATGTCCATATCATAGAAAAAAATGTACTTATGTTTCCACTCGGTGACAGGGGAATGACACACCAGGGAGTTTGCGAGCAAGCCTAGTTATCAATGGCAATACGCAAATGGAGTGACACAGTGTGTTAATGTCGAAAAGGTATGCCGGAGTCATCAATTGTGGAGAGACGATCTAAAAGTCATATAAATCTCACCAATACGTTTCAAAACCTAGAGTGGACATCAATTCCTAGTGTCCAAATCCCAGTGCAATAAGATCGTATATCATGGCGAAGTCATACAGAATTCAAACGCTGCTCCAAACCCAAAGGTCACGACTGCACTTTGCTCTGGCTAAAACCGAACAATATCAGCCATTATTCATCTGTATTCGAATTTTCTAGCGAATAAAATCTACGTGTATTTTCCATTTAGTACTGTTTTAATGGTGAAAGAAGTTAGTACTGTTGCTCAACCATTATTATGAAAGGTCTTGTAGAGGTTACTGCAAGCTAGTAGCTTTGGCGTTCGTACTTCTCTGTATAACTGCACGTTAAGTTGTATATGAGGTGATTATGAGTACATAACAGTCAGAATCTATCAGAAAATCATATTAGCCTGTTAGCTGCTAGTAAAATTATCATTCCGTTCATTCAACAGGAAATTAAACAGCAGTCGGCAGTATAGAAGCAAACATTTCAAGACTAATAAATGATTTAAACAATCACAGAATAGAGGCAAAAAAAAAAAGGTTGATGTTAAAAGCATCTCCGGTACATTCGCTCGACTTCCGGTCAAATATTTGGTTGTCTTACTCAGAATAGGATCAGTAATGATACAGCCATATGGTCATCGATTAATTACTCTGCAACAAAGTGGGATTAATTGGAGTGGATGTTTGACTAACAGAGTCTAATTTATCAAATGGCGTTGACAACCCTGGGAATTCGATTTAAGGAAGAGCTTTATTGACTCTTATGATATGATTTGATGATGTCTCGTTTGCCTTTCCTCCTCCAGTTCCGATCTGATTGATAACAGAAACTACGCAAATAAAAGTTAATGCATGTGATAACAGCATACGTGACGTTCTAACTTGAAAGGGATGATACTCATGATGAGTGGTAAGTACACTGATTTCAAGCACACTTATATGGTTATTATGTTAGTTTTTTCGGGGTTTTTTTCTTTCGTTGAGAATTTTAATCATCTTCCTCTTACAAGATCAAATCAACTTAACGGAAAGGCAAGCGGTAACAAGATAATTTAATGAATATTCAGGTGCATTATACTACATTATTATAAAATCCCAGAATCGTAAATGCATCTTCATAACAGACACTGATATCACCGTTAAAAAAGTCAACAATCTCAGTCTAGACCGGTAATTTAGTAAACGCGGGAAAATGCTTGACTCGCAATGAATCTCTGTCACTCTTATGTTCCACTTTAAACAGTCAAAAGCTTTCAGTCTAGACCTGTAATTTATTATGCGGGCAGGCAGCCTTAAATATATGATATTACTATAAAAATGTTGCAGGACGAAAGACATTACGTAGATGGATTTCATATAATCAAGAACGTTTGTACGATGATTACTTTGTAAATTGATTGTTCGTCGTTGACAAAGTTATTAAATTATGTTGCGTATCGCCTGCCGAAGGCAAATCCAAAACGGGTGGAAGAGGTATCGCAGGAACGAGGATGCGGTTTTGACAACAGCTAAGATGGTGATGATAATGATAATGATAACAATGATGGTGATGATGATGATGATGATGATGATGATGATGATGATGATGATGATGATGATGAAGATGGTGGTGGTTGTGGTGGTGGTGATAATGATAATGGTGATGGTAATGATGATGGTGACGACGACGTTAATGACAATAAGTAAAGGGAAAGCTGGTGCTTTATCGTCTTATATCAGTAACTAATCATCGGACCGCCTCACGCCTGTACAGGTGTGTGCACCACCTCAACTCCCTGAGGAGTATTTCTAGCCAGGCTGCTACTACTACCCACAAGCAAATTTCTTAACAATTGGATTGATTTCCGTCTCAGGTACTCATTTTATTTGTACTCCTGGGTAGAGAAGGGTATTGCGGATGAAGTGTCTTACTTAAGGACACAAGCGCCGCGGTGGGATTCGAGACGGGGATCTCTCAGTCAAGAAACTTCGGTCTAATGCACTAGGCCATGACCCACTCTACCTTAACTTTCAACGTTAATGATGTTGACGATGTTGGTGATGATCATGATCATGATAGCCATAATCATAAGTGTTCTCATGTCAGTTATCACTTCACCTATTTACATTTATGAGGAAGCTCGTACATAATGCTACCATGACATATGACAAACATTGCTAACACGTTCCCTTAGATTTCAAGGGCCGCTGAATTTGCGTTAGCAGTCCGTTTATTAAATATAATTTTCGTCCGTTCATGTAATTCTTTTACGTAAGCTAGGCTCAAGATTGACTTTTTGATTAAAAGATGAAATGATTTGGCAATTGTGATTTGTTTTGTTGTTGTTGTTGTTGTTTTGTGTGTGTGTGTGTGTGCGCTCGCGCGCGCTCGCACGCCCATTTTTTTGTGTAAGGCAATGGTAAAAAGGGCAGGTCTTTCATTATTACCCGATTCCAATTTGCCTTGTGAAGTTGTTTGTTTTCGTTTACCCCTGTATGCCTTTTAATTTGGGCTCGTTGTTTTCATTAAAGCATTTTCACTTGTTTTAATTAAGTAATACAATTGTTGTGTCTTTGTTGTTGTTGTTGTTGTTGTTGTTTGACAATCGAAAATAACGTTCGATCATTTCCTTAAACCTATGATGCTGGTTAAGGTAATGAACGCCATGTAAAAGCGAGGCTACTTTTCAAAAGTAGTAAAATATTTGGTAAAATAAGCCCATTTGATTGCGCAAATTTTAATTTATTACTGCATTTACTATTGTGAGATGTTATCTGCAATTCCTCCATTTCCAGATTTCTGTTTTAAACACGTAAAACGATTCAAGACATCAACAAACTTTTGCCATCGCTCTTGGCGAAATGAGCGGGAGCACCACGCATCCCACCCGGCAATGTCTATACCTACTCGTACGTGATTACTATCAATTGAAACACATCATTGAGTATGCGCTGAGACAAGACAAACATTGCCCATTGGTAACATGACACAGTACATTAAAGAATTAAGATCGTAGCGTGGGTATTTTCGTGATAACCTGCCAACTTTCATCTCGGGTGAATCTGTCGAACGGCAAGGGAGATCCCTTATCGATCAGAATACGTGGATGCATGGCCTAGGTAAGGTACATGTATACTGATACCACACAACAAAAACGTAGGTGATATAATAATAATAGTTTCGATTTATATAGCGCCTAATATGAAATACATCATCTCTAAGCGCTTTACACTACTATATAATTAACACCCTTGGTGTTTATACGGGAACATCGTGAATTCCACGCTAGTGTTGAATTTTCAGAGTTATTGTAACACCTAGTGTTATTATTATACCACTTTGGGGATTATGTTCACACTCGTAAGTGTTAGGGTCAAACTCGCTAGGTGTAATTCAAACGCCCAATGGTGTGATCCTTAATTAACACCAAGGGCGTTAATTTTAACTCCCACGTGTTTCGGTGTGTAATGAAACCCTTTTAAAACAAATACGCTGGCTAGCCATGGGTTGGTTATATCATATGATTTGAGATTAATTTTGTGTCCCTGATTTCATGATTTCACAGATAGTGTGCTCTGCATCATCCCACAGTACCTGTTGTTTTGAATCATACATTCCGCAACCACACCACCATGCGTGTTAAATTTTTGGATGCATGCACATTTTGTTTGTGATACATTAATTTAGCGCAATTTGCATATACGTGGAAGTATAATCGGAATCACTTTATATAAATTTTTGATGGATGATAGGTTCAATGAATGTTGGTATTTGCGGAAATTCTCAAAGTTTGCGATAGATAATTACAACACAATGATGCCATTCCTTTCTTTCATGCCTAGGACGAGTATCAGAACATGTATGCCTAAAAATTGATTACCAACTCATCGCTCGCTTGGATGTACAAGCAATCTATTTCTCATCACAGGAACTACAGCATAATGATTTGTAATTACCGTGATCTAAATCCCTCATCTGCTTCCACGTATACGCTTAGAAAAATCAACAAAAGACGCTGATTACTTTCTCATGAATCAATACATTATGTTCTGGGATTTTTATCCTTGAATACTCGCATAAGATCCGTGGTATCCCTGGCAGTGGGCTGGCATAAGTAAAAAAAAATACACACAGCGAGAGAAAATTATGGTTTTATTTATACCTTTCGTTGACATTTTACAATTCCAATCATTTTTGCTTGCATATCTAAAGATAAACCCTAATTCTCGTACACGTATGTACATTAAGCTATCAGTAATTACACATGATATATGAAGATAAAGCTTGTTTGTATATGACTGTGAACATGACAATTTTGAAACAAAATGTTATTATTACATTGTGATTTATCTTCGTGGACTGATACAAGACGAAAAGAGGTAAAAGAAGACAAAGAAGAAAATGACGAGAAGAAGGGGATAAGAAGAAGGAGGAGGAGAAGAAGAAGAAGAAGAAGAAGAAGAAGAAGAAGAAGAAGAAGAAGAAGAAGAAGAAGATGATGATGATGAGAAAAGGAAGATAGAAAAGAAACAGAAAAAGAATGATTTTATTTTATTTCAGGACTTTGGTAGAGAATTTTTCCATTTGTCTGCCTGCTTGTGTTTGTTTTGTTGTTGTTTTTGGTTTCGTTTGTCTATCAAGTGGTTGATTGTTTAGCTGTGTATTACTTTTTTTTTCTATTTTCCGAAAAATCTAGTCCTTGATTTCAGCAAAATATTATGGGATAAATCATGTTCCCCGTTAGGATGTAAGTAATAACATTTAATGAAATTCACTTGCTCAAAACATTCTGTGATTTTCTTCCTTTTCAAAGATATATAATTACAACAAAAGTATATAGAATACAGGAAGAAAACAAAATATGTTCTTATCTGTGATTTTGTTAAATCTTTATGAACTTATTCCCTGTTTCGTCTACGGCAGATATGAATATAGTGATACACATTACGAATATTGTCTTATTTGTTAGCTACCATGCCTCATTTATCAAATGAATAATTTACCCGCATCTGCAAAAATGTTTACTGCTGTTGATGTTAATAACTCGCATTAATTCGGATTTGGACGTTTGCGCTAAATATCTAAATGAGCTTACTTGGCCATAAATCTTATTGGTTTGAATAATCTGCATGTTAATTGAACAATTCATTAAGCTTTAAGTGAAAAATTCATGATAAAAATACAGGATTGTTAATCCGCCTATAATTGTGCATAATTATGCTTGTTTACGAGATGCAGGGAAGCGAGGCTGATGATATTTTTTTTTTTCCGTAAGGGAAATTCATAGGTCATATCGTTTTGTTGAGTATACTAATCGAGTGATGAGTAAGCTTATCATTATTTTTACACGTTGCCTCCCAGACTTTGTTAATTTCATAAATTTATCTGGCTCCCGTAGTCAACGGATTAAACATTTGTTAGACTTAGTTTGAATTAGAATCTAAAAAAACAATACCATTAGATGAAATTAAAATAATCAGGGTAGACCAACAATTTGAATGGACAAAAATAAAATGTTTTTGTGTCTGTAAATAAAGAGACTACGGTATATGATATTGTGGAAGATCTGTTTGAAAAATTGTCAAACTTTGCTATCTGACATATATGACAGTGTTTTAATGGACAAATAAACCCCGTAGAGCACAAAATTTCAGACACAGGCAATTATGCTGTCACTAGTACAATATGTACAGATCAAAATTTGCACATTAATTATTATCGGCCGATGAATACTCTACAGCACAGCAGTCTATATGAGGTAAACTGGAAAAGTCTCTCAATGATTTTTACTTTTATAAAGACAGTATTTGAATGGGCTAATAAACACCCTGGAACACAAAACTTTGGACAGTTACGCAGTAACTAACAAACTGTGAACAGATGAAAAAAGACACCTGAATTATTCTCAGCTGATGAAAATTCTGAATACACAAATCTATGATGAGGGACAGTGCAAAGGTCGCTCAATGATTTTCACTTTTACAAGCACTTAAAGATCGTTTTGAACTGCAATTTTTTCAGGGCTTCATTTTCAGACCTTATCAGCGACACTGGTAACATTAGGAATCATGTAGCTCAGATTTTGTTTTGAACTGGAAACATTGTTATGTGATGCCTTTAATATTGTTAAAGGTTGTCTACCCATCATAAAAAAGATCGAAGATGATGTCGTCCTTTTGGCCAATACGTGTCCTGATTTTGAGAGGTTTACCCCAAACGTTATATTTCATGACGCGGAGAGTTAAGATATACATACATCAAAAGGAAAGGTTTACTTTCATCCAGATTACAGAGAGTCTGCTCGAGGCGATTGAAACTTAATCAAGACCTGCATTACTGATGGTGATCTAATCAAAAATGTATCTCAGTCGCAAATCGCCCATAAAATAATTAAATTTACGAACAGTACCGTCAGTATTTGTAGACTATCTGTTAAATTACTCGGTATTATTATATTAAATTCTTCAATTCCACAGTTTTGTCTTTTCATAGGACTGCAATGTCATTTAAACAAGTAAATTTGCTTCTTCTAAAGCTTCTCTGAGGATACTTTTTGTCCACATGTGGGGTGCAGGGGATTATAATTTTATATTTATGGACTATAATTTGATACGAAAAAAACATACGAGTCTACTCACAAATGGGGTTTCTCTTTTTCTCTTTCTCCTTCACACAATCATATCTTATTTTAAAGGTAAAATTTCTTATTTCCTTCACGCAAGCATGGTTAAGTAATTAAAGCAGTATTTTCTCATAAATAATGCATATAGGTATGATTACATTAGGGAGTCTTGCGTGTGTTTTAATTGTTTAATATTATCGATTAAGTTGCTGCGCCTTCTCCATTATGTTGCTATACATCTGTATACGATATGGTCAGTAATCTTCACAATACAAATGAAATATGTAGGTATTTGATGTGATTCAGTATATTATATATATCATATATATATTATATATATATAATAAGGAGGGGTTTCAGGTAAAGACGGGTTTTCACGTGATATCTTATATGGCATATAAACCGTATTTTTAATGATAATGTAAGTACTCATTGCTGGTTTTACGGAAATCTACCCACTCCCTGGACAATGGCCCGCGCAAGGACAATGTAGCCAGGCCAGACATCCCCCGCCCCAGCCGGCGGCGCGCCCCCCGCGCCCCGCGGCCGCCCAGCCCCATGCCGCCCCGGTCAATTACTACCAAGACATTTAGGCCCAGGACAATTACCCCCACGATAATTACTTACAGGGCAATAGTCGTTTTAGTAAGCGTCCTCGGTGTAATTGTCCAATGGGATAATTGTTACTGGTGGTAATTGTTCTAAGGGGTAACTGTCCTATTGTGGCAATTGTTATTGGGGGTAACTGTCCTGGGGTTATTTTCGTAGGATGGCAATTTCCCTACGGGCGTTTTTCAGAAAGTAATTCTCATTGGGTGATTGTTGTGTTGATGCTTATTATCCAGGGGTATTATCCAGGGTGTAATTGTCCAGGGGGTAATTGTCCAGGGGGTTCTTTTCCAAGGTGTAATTGTCCAGAGGGTAATTGTCCAGGGGAGTAATTTTCCAAGATGTAATTGTCCAGGGGGTAATTGTTCATGGGGTAATTCTCCAAGATGTAATTGTCCAGGGGGTAACTGCCAAGGGGGTAATTGTCCGGGGGTAATTTTCCAAGCTGTAATTGTCCAGGGGGTAATTGTCCAGAAACGCTTTATGCAGAAATTGAAGCAAAACACACAAAGTACAACACCATTCTTCCTGACGTACAAAAAGTCCAGTCCATAAACTTATTACTGTACTAAACGTATAAAAGACGCGATAAATACATTTTTAATTGGCAAATAGCTTATTTGTACTCTGTTTCATTACCTCCAAAAGAAGGGATTTACTGCTTTCCAAAAGTCTGACGCAAATGAACTGAAAATAAAAAAAACACCTGGGAACTGCCGTTTGAACCCTTTAAAAACGTCGATCCGTGTAGCTATTTTAAGATAGTGCCCGTTTACCGAGAGGAGGATGAGTGTTTCTCTTGCCTTGGCTTTCCATTTAACGGTTCAATTTCTCTACGGTGTCGAACCTCCGACTGAAATAACACCGTGTTTCTCTGTTTAGCAACATTTCGCCACGCAGGAAGTTATGTCGCACGTTTTGTGTGACATGTGTTAAAGTGGGTTGGCAAGATTGGCAAGTAGTCCTCCATTTAAGACAATTATATCAAAGTCAAGTATAGGGTACTATTCAAGCTTTTTGCTGTGAAAGTCAAAAATTTCCTTCGTGTTGTTGCAATTGTTATCAGAAAATAATGTTCTTGTTAAATTTGCAGTAGCTTTTAATGGGATCAATTTCTATCGGGGTCATAGTTTTATTTAGCGAGGGTAAAAATAAATGCATGTTCTCCTGATGTAAAAAAAATAAAGTTAATGCAAACAGTTCAAGCCTAAATATACACTCTGACCAGTGTTGGTATGTATTTCATCTTATTTGGTTCTCACTTCTATTTACTTCTTCCAATCATGTCAATGCCCTTTAAAACAGTAAATTACTTGTATATCTAAGCAGTTCAAGTACATGTATACTAGCATGTTCCCACGATATCGTAATCAATCATATCCTGTGTACATAAAGAAACAATATTTATTACAACTCAAACATTAAGCATGTCGAATGGGCATACGTTTCCAAACTGTCATGATGCATAACACGTTTGGTAGATAGATTGTATAGAGTACCTGGAATACTATATCAGAAAGCGCTTCGTATTCCCGGGCCATAATAAAATTAACACAAACGGGAGATTTACATTAAAATTCATCATCAACAGAGGATTTAGGAAGGATTGTTTATCTAAGTACTTTCAGGTCTCCACCATATGTGGGCTCTGCTAGCTTCGAAACCCTACCGTGTCCCCAATGCATGCATTATCCTCCTTGTATGGGTATGTGCAAGTGCTTACATCTGTGTGTGTGTGTGTGTGTGTGTGTGTGTGTGTGTGTGTGTGTGTGTGTGTGTGTGTGTGTGTGTGTGTGTGTGTGTGTGTGTGTGTTATGTGTTGTGTGTGTGTGTGTGTGTGTGTGTGTGTGTCTGTGTGTCTGTGTCTGTGTGTCTGTGTGTGTATGTGTGTGTTTGTGTGTGCGCGCGCGCGCGCGTGCCTGCAAATGCCGCTTTCTTTGAGAGTTCGGCTTGTTAAGCTAGATTAAACCGTTGAATACTAGCCATTATATATCTTGTTTCGAGGTCTCTGGAAAATGAACGTTATATAGCAAATTCAAACCGCCTTCAACGAGTTAAAATAAATTATACGACATCCCTGCACTATTACATATATTCTACCATTTGTATCCACTTTGAGTTCGATGTAAATGTCATCGATCGTACCCATTGCCACCATCGATACTGCTTTTCATTATTCATCACGCAAACACTTTATATTTCTGCGGGTCGGAAACTAAAAAGGCGGAAATGGATCGATTAACGACAAGAATTGTTTCTCGGTTTCAAGTGACACGTAAAGTGTGCCATCCAAGGTAATGGAGAAACTACTTGTGTTTCCTCGCTATGTTGCCGTTACATTTTCACTCTGATTACAACTTACCTGGTATATTCTATACAATATATGAATCCTAGGATTGATTCAATATTATCAAAATGGAAATCACGGTAATTTTATCGATTGTCAACGATTGTCTAAACGGTAAATATTACTAACTTGGCATACGTGCACATCACAAGGTAAGAGCCCTGAGGAAATCCCCTTACAGAGTTTTTTGCTTTGTACACCTGGAGCATTTTCCCCTGACCTATAAAATGATTAAACCAGCTCACACTCTTTATGACAGTATATAACTCCATCCTTTTACGTCATTCCATATGTCTGTTTCACTTACTTGTACGATGTTGCATGCATGGTGACACCCTCTTTTTATGTTAAGAGAGTATCTATATTTGAAACATAGTTATAAACATATAACCAACCTGACCAAAGATAATGTATTTGTGTATGATTTAGTTTGCAGATAATTGAGTTTAACAACATTCTGCACCAAGTTAAATAAAAAAAATAGTATTTCACAATATGAAATCAATTTTAATATCTCGAACTGTGTTTTTCTTAATAATGAATTGTTAGGTCGGTGTATTAATTAAAGAATGACGTTTTCATTTTGCCGTTCACAAGGAAAAATAAACACAATTAATGTATATTTGTAATCGTAAAATTGTATTTTCAAGCAAATTCAAATCAGAAAGGTGTTAACTTGTTGACTACAGGTTTGTAAAACAGAACATAGAGAGTGAAATGAGAGGAGTCTATTAAGAACAGATTAAAAAACAAAACTTTCAGAATAAGATTTTTTCCGGGTGAATCGGGTTCAAAGCCATAATAACCTATTTGCTCTTGTTGACAACACAGTCACGATCATCAGCCCATGAGGACAATATACCAAAATATGTTTTAGGAATACTAATAATCTGTGAAATATTATTAATGCCACTAGTAATGAAACTGAATCACGCTGACACGTTAGACTCCGGAGACTGATCCTTAGAGCTGCACCCAATTTATATAGAAATCTAATTCTACCTCTAACTGTACCCACGGGCAGAAATTTTCCCCATGATACATACAATATCCATACGACTGTACTTTCTTTGCACATTTAAGACTTATCACATTTAGCACTTCTATCACATTATTATCCAAGCCGAAAACTGATGTTGAGCGTAAACAAAGTAAAACTCTTGACAGATAATTCAGAAAGTTTCCTCCTGTGATTTCACTTGTTATGAAGTTTACAACCAAAGTGCTTGTGCATTGGTTATTTCGTTGTAAATGTGTTAGCAGATGGTTCTCTTGTGTATGTATCTGAAATGATCGTAAAATCATTATTACTGGACATCCTGCTAATATTTCAGCACGGATCCTTCATTATGAGATGGAACGGTTAGATTTATGGCCGAATAACTTTTAACCAAAGCTCCAAATATTTTTATAAACTAGATGCAACTTTGCAGTTATGATACACAGTATATGTATATTACCAGGGCCTTGATATTTTACTCTATAAAGAAGTAAAACTGATTGATCTTTGGTATATCTAAGTAAAGCATATCAAAATTCAAGTATTCGTAGCTTAAATTTTGTTCAGACAGTACTTTTATGACGAGACTGAAAATGAATCCCAAATGAATAAATTGCAAGGGACCTCCTTAACAGTTACCTTCTGTGAAATTGATTTTTTTTTTTTCGGGGGGGGGGGGGAGGGTGGATATCTCAGGTTATTCCCCAAAAGAATAAGCACTAAAAATATTTACCGTTTCAACACATACCCTCACTCAACCTTAACAATTTTTACTCACCAACTTTAAGTTTGACCAATGAGCCAAAACTAGGTAAATCAAGGTTAATCTTGCGTCCTCACGGGATTCAAAATTGCAAGCCCCCGAGGTGAAACTTTTTATCTTGACTTCTATTTTTGTATTTTTATTTATTTTTTTGTTTAGTAGGCTAATGCTGGACTTTCGAATGTACACTCGGTAATATATACGAGATAACCTTCATCCTTGCATACATAAAGGTCGATGTGCCATTGCTGGCTTAGATCTGGACGCACTCGTGTCCATGCACAAGTCATCTTAATGGACTCGGTGAGCGTAAGTCGTACATAAGAAACAACAAAAAACAGTCCCAAGACGCCTCCGGTCACACTTAACAATCCTGGTACGCTACGTTGAGAAACTATCAGATGTGAATAAACTTTGATACATCCACGAATTTTGCATGGAGCAGCAAGGTTTACGAGATGCAAAGAATCACCTTTGTGCCGATTCTCTGGTATAGCCTATACAGTACATCTGCTCTCCAGCTCACTTTCGGGGATTTCGTTCCGAGTCCTCCAGGCTCTTTCCGAATGACTGGGTATCATTGCCCTGAATTAACAATGCCCTGTTCACAGCTTCCGTTTATTAGAATAATCTTGAATACTTAGTAAGTTAGACTGCCTGCAGCGAAAATTTGGTGTTCCAGGTTTGCTTTACCATTACATTCCTTTGCCCCCATACAACCAAACTTCCAAATTTTGAATCACTACACTGCAAAAACTAAAGCGTATTTTTTAACGTCATGATGTTTCCAGGGAGAAATGACAAAATTTTTAGTAATTGTCGTAGATTGCTACAAATCTGATACACGATGATGATAAAAAGAAAACAGAGAGAGCAAGGTCAACTTACAAAATTTGTTTCTTAGATCCTCATCAATGTGTCCTTATCTTGATTCCTAAACTATACTTACAAGCACGAGAACAAAAATAAAACTTACAAGAATAATCAACCAGTATTGGTAACCTTTGCATTTAACACAATATCTAAACTCATTCTAGGAGATTGATTTTTCTGAATCCATTACCTCGGATTTGCATATAAAGCCTTTTAATTAGGCATTACTTACACAAATCATTACAATTTCTCAAATTTCTACTTTTTATTGAAAAGACAACTCTTTCAAAATAAACCATTCCCGATAGAATAGGTATTTCTGAATTAATTCTTATTCAAGATTTAGAAAGAACACTTAACTTACTGTAAATGTCAAAGGCACCAGCATTTGCACGGGTTGTCGATAGCTCCTGCTATAACTTGAGTTAACCTGCTATCCAACAGTCATTAGTCGACACAGACACACTTCAAGTGATAAATGTTATTCTACGATTAGACTTTTTTTTTTTGGTGTGTTGTTCCGAGGGTAAAAGTGCGCCATATTTAGCTTAGGGTACGAATGGGGTCGCGCGTTTATGTTGACGCGTGACGCACATCGTTTAATCATGGCACTATTTCGGACGCAGAGGCCTAAGGGCCACAGTAATCGAATTCAGTAAATGTGTTTTTTATATGTAGCCAGGCAATCATTACTTTTCTGGAGTAATGAGTTATACATGAGTAAACTGTACCGATCATCTGAAAAGCCATACGCTCAATAGCAAAGACACAGTATCGTAGAAATCTACAATACAAATCTATACCATTTATAAAATAAAATCTAATTTATGTGGATCGTCCTGTTGAATTTAAGCACAATAGGAGTCTGAGCAGTTTGGCATATGAACTCTCGTTAGCAATGCGCACAGTTACAGTAAAAACGATGAGTTTTCTCAAGATTTCAAAATAACCAATTCATTGATTATCTTCAGACATTGAAATTTTGGTCATTGACGAAGCTGTGCCAAGTTACATTGAATACATCATTTTTCAATGTGCCCATTTTTTATCTGGAATTTTTGATAATCCGTGCTAGTAGAATTTCTGA
>JZLH01S0018076.1:50380-61102 GCA_001188425.1 Eucidaris tribuloides | reverse complement strand
CAGACAAAAATAGCGTTGTTAGTGGAATTTTGAATTGTGGAGATTCCGCTAATGAAAAATTTTATTTATTGTTCACTTGTTTTCTTACACCATGGTGTAAGTGTTTGTTTCTTGTTTCATTTCATGTACATGTATATTTTCGTGTGTAAATATGACTATAACGTTAATGAAAGGACATAAGTATTTATCTAGCTATAATAGGCTTTATTTTTTTGATGTCTTTTTGATGTTCATAAGTTTTCTCTTAACAGAACTTCACAGGCAATTTATATCTTCCCCTAGCAAACTAATATAATATTTATGGTTCTAGGACAACGACCCCTGGAGCAACTACCCCCGGAAACTACGACCCGCGGACAATTCCCGCCAGACAATTCCCCTAGGAACCAAACTCCCAGGGCAAATTCCCCTAGGACAATTCCTCCCCTAGGACAGACTACCGCCCCGGACAAACTACCGCCCTAGGACAACTAAATACCGCCATGAAATTCCCCCCAGGACAATTCCCCCTAGGGCCAACTACGCCGCACGGATCAATTACCCTCTAGGACAGACACCCCTAGGACATATCCGACAACTACCCACCCGACAACTACGCAACCCGACTAATTCCCCTAGGACAACTACCCCCGGACAAATTCGCCCTAGACAACTACCCTCCCCGGACAATTCCCCCTCAGAAGACAATTCCCCCTAGGACAACTATCCCCCCGACAAATACCCCCCAACAGACCTCGGACAATTCCCAGACAATTCCCGCAGGACAACTACTCTCTCTCCCCCGGACAATCCCCGCCCCGGATATATCCCTCAGGACAAGAGACCCCCAAACAAATAATTATTACACTTTGTTTCTTTGTTCCCTCCCCAGACAACTACCCCAAACAAATAATACTAATTATTACACTTTGTTTTTACAGTGCTTCACGACTATATGTAATCAAAATAGTCATACTCATAAAACAAGATACGGGGGGGATTATTGAAAATAATTACACATAAATGTAAATTTCTCGTACTTGATTTCATTGATGAATTAATCGTAAATATAAATGATAAAATGAATAATTTTCTTCTTTTCCTTATTTCCTACCGATTCGCAATTGTGCCCTGCGCACGTTCACCTGACACAAGTATTGAGGTCCCGTGCTCCTTTCCCAATACCAATTGATTCAGCACTGAAAGAAAGTAAGAAAACAGTGGAAGGAGACAGGTGTCGACTGAGTGGTTCGACAAGTTGCATAATATTATCGTAATAAAATTTATGAGCGGATAGTCTTGTAAGCACGGCTACCTATACAAAATCTGCATGCACATGTGCAAATTTTCTGCGCTCATTTCACGTCAACGTGCAAGAGAGCACGTGTGGAGCGCTGTTAAAGTTCACTGATGTGAAATCTAAACTATCTCCTTTCGTATGCAAATTAATAATAGCGTTGGATTTTGTGGCAGATAGGCGAGCGACATACAGGGACCTTCCCGCCCCTCCGGGGGCACTCAATTATATTTTAGCGGGGTGCCCCAAGGGGCGCGCCTCACTTAAATCCCTGGAATGGGGTCTAGGTAGATGTACAGAAGATTCAAAATTACAAGCCTTCGGAGCTAAGGACCCTGAAATTAGGAGTATCACGGCGAATGAGGAGCGGTTAAAGCTATGCAATTTAGCCATAAGTCAGTCTCACACTAATGGTGCGCTGTCTGGCGGAAACCTTGCACAGCTGGTCACGAATCCGAGACAATGATCTGTTTTCGGCATGACGCGCGCAAGGGAGTGTCGAATCCGTTTTTGGATGGGGGGGGGGAACAAACAGATGAAAAAAAAACTGCCAAAGCATTTTCGCGCCATAATTGCTGTAGGCTCCTACGACAGGGATTTTGGCAGCGAAAACGCGCCGAAACTGGCAAATTTGCAATGTTTCATAGTATTTTATGCTAGAGTTTTAATAGTTTTATAGGCTTTCAATGTTTCCTGGCATTACATATTTTTCAACTTTTTTTCAATTTTTCAAAACTTGTCAATTGAATTGAGGAGGGGGCATATCGATGATTTTGCTCACGATATTTTCATTGGGATGGTGACTGCCCCTGCCATCCCAAAGGATCGACGCACCTGTCGCGCGCGTGCGTTGCGGACTGTGAATCAGCGTACGCGACCATCGAGACATCGAGCCGTGCATGCCACCGTTACGTACACAAAAACACGCCAGCGACGAGTGATGGTAATCGCAGTTGGAGGTTGAACTTTTAAGGTCAATTGACTGCACTGAGATTCTGTAAGCAACAGGACTTTAGGAAATTTGGTACTTAGAGCCTGAAATTGGTGTATTGAAATGGGGTCGTCCAGGCGGCACGTTTCCGCCGTACCACAACATTCATGAGTGCAGGCTTCTCCTTGTCCGCGCCGGAGCACCACATAAACTCTATTCCTTAAAAGCCCCCAAAATGACCTAATATAAAGCACAAGATAGTAGTTGTACCTGTGTCCTAACAATCATCCTATCAAAATGTCACATGCACTTGTCTTGCGGTATTTTTTTTTTTTGGGGGGGGGATTGTCCTCCGGGAATCTGTCCTTGGGAACTTGTCCTGGGGGAATTGTCGGGGGTGAGTTGTCCGGTGTTGTAAGTTGTCGCTGGGGTATTGTCCTAGGGGAAATTGTCCTTTGGGGAATTGTCCTGGGGGGTAGTTGCTACAGGGTAATTGTCCAAGGGGAATTTTCTGGGAGTTTGTCCCTAGGATGGGATTGTCCGGGTAGATGTCCTAGGGGAATCGTCCTGGGGTAGTTGTTCCTAGTGGTTGTAATTGTCCGGGGTAGTTGTCCAGGGGGGATTGTCAGGGGTTAACTGGTCCGGACACGATATTTAATATATTTATGTGTATATTGTTTAATTTGTACATATATCTTAGTTTAAACAGCACTGTTCATCTAGAACAGTTTTTATGATTAGTATTGCTTAAACAATGTAGAAACAATAAGAATAGGAAATAATGTTTCTCTGGCACTTTTTACAAACAAGAGCCTTGGTTATCATCGTAATTAAAGTATCATTTTCTATGAAACAGAAAAAAGACGAATAGATACTTACTTTACACTTCGTAACAAAATGAAAGCCATATGACACTGTCGAAAGACACGCTTGTAATTTCATTTTTCAATGTATGTTTTGTTAACGAATGTATACGTTGTTTTGTTTTCTTTCGAGGACGAGAATATATAGCTTTTAGAATGCCTTGATGTGAAGTACTCTCTTTGTTCTTAGCGGGTAATAATATCATGTGACACCTGTGGGGCTCCAAAACACTTCTCCGTGAGATAAAAGATTGTTTTCTCTTTCTTTCGTGAAAGCATATCTGATCTAATTTCTTAGATGCACTTCTTTTAATAGATGCGCAACATGGGAACGTCAGGTAATGACGAAGTAACAAAGCTAACACAATGCGCGTCTTCCAAGTACATTTCGAAAACATAAAAGATATCACGTTTTACTCTTGTTTTATGTTCTTATGATGTTTTCAATGACATTTGTCGAGACAAAGTTAATATTTGCGAATTCAAGTTTCTTATTAATCAACACTTAATTGCCCTCTCCCACTTTCTGGCGCCGCCTGAGCATTTTATTTGGCAATCAGTCACTTTATACGTCTTGGGAAATGTCGTACAAGTACGTGAATATTTAATATTACATGCGAGATACTGTCACGTATGTAAATATAAGTGAAACAAAACCGTTTTGACAATATTAATTACTCGGCCTGTCATACTGTTTTAGCGCTCCTATTTTCTCAACTGTGATACAAGTACAACCCAATCACAAACAACCCTCAGAAAGTTGCTTTGGTTAATCAAATGTCCAGTAAAGGCGTTTCAAACCGCCCCTAGCTAAAATTAAGAAGCGTGCAGCAATGTGTTTTTTTATATGTGTTATTGTCATTTCCCATCCCCCTCCCTTTTTAAGAAGGGTGTTTTCTTGAAAAGGGGGATGTTTTCCTGGAAAGTAGGAGTTCCAAAAAAAGGGGGGTGTTAAACACCCTTCCTTTGCAAGGAGAACGTTTAAATACCAAAATACCCACTCGGTACGGCTATGTTTTCATGACACCTCTCGTGGCTCCCCACCACATGTTTTTGTCCACCAACCCTGCTGAATAAAGTAGGTTACTTCAGAATTGCATTTTCTTTGCTTGTTTGTTCGCTACCATCTCAGCCCGGGGACGCAGCGTCCGCGCAGGGCCGGTTTAAATTTTGTATTGCGTAGCCATAATTTGGATCTGCTCGTATGGGTTTCAGTTCTTGTTTTACGGCCTGGGAATTAAGTTGTTGTATGGATTCATGATCTCAGGACGACCAATGAGTATATCTGGAGGACGTAATTAACCCGTTTCCCGCCCTTAACCCACGAGTAACGTGACGGCCTCATGGCATCTATATAGTCAACACTGATCTTACTCTTGTGGATTAAAATGAAATGGATAGAGAAAATAGGAGAAAATACATGGCGGATGTTGCACAACTTTAATTGTGGTACAAATTACACTCGGCTTGGCTTGTGTTCAAAGTATCATATTGTAAGCTAGTGAGGCGTACGTGGTCTGCACAAGAGGACAACCCCGATAGATTGGATAGTCACGATACATGGTTAGGTTGTAACAAAGGGATCAGAAACCATACGCGAAATTGTAAAGGCAGGAGCCATAAGAACTAGATAAAGTTAAGAAATTTTATCACTTATTAAACCTAATTTTGCCAATTTTAGTACACAATGAGGCATGTAATGAAATAATACTTAAAACGTAGCATCAAGCATGCCTCGTGAAAGAAAATGTAAATTCCACACAAAGTAAGCAGGTAAAAAAAAAAACAGATAACAAAGTGTTACATTCCTTCTTATACAACTGCAAGAGTCATAATCATACACAAACAACTTATAGCATTGTTTGTACCCACCTTCACTCAAATGTATATAAGTGTGAATATCAAAAGTAAATTGAAAAAAGAACATAGAAAAATATAAAATAGTTTTCTGCAGTTTATCAAATTAGTATATTCATATTTCAAATAAGGAGGTTGTATGCTAGATTTGACTATACGGTATGTTAATAAATCTAACGGGCCTTAAACCCTCGTCGCTACGAAACTTACTTTTAACGATTTGATATGAATAACCCACAATTTCTGTTAACAGTCCCGAAATCATTTAATTCTTTGCAACAGGGCGGTTCGTCGACTCTTACTTTGCCCATGTGCCTTTTTTAGAAGAATTTGAAACAAATAATGATTTTGCTAAACATAAGGCTCTGCACAGATATGATTAAATCACTGACAATGGTTTTGGAAAAGGGACTTAAAAAAACCTTTTTTATTCAAAGACCAAAGACACCATGAAATCTTTACATTTCACAAACTGTATGGGGGCTCCGTACAATAATAAGTAAATAAAAATAGAAAACTGAGGACTCATGCGATAAGACACATTTTTTAATCTTTCTAGATATTATATTTATATACGTTAACTCAACTCATTTTAGTTCCCTTCAGTTAAACAATGTCAAGGTGTAACGTGACCCTTTTTTGCTGCGCTGCTAGGAAGTAGAACTGTTCAAATGACTTTTTTGCTTACTTCATAATTTAAGCAAGGAAAATCAATTACTAGATCTTCACCGACGTACTTCTATCCCTACAATAATTAAAAATGCATGAACTACTTATAATCTCTATGATAAATCCCCTAAATGTCACAATCAGACAAAATAGCGTTGTTAGTGGAATTTGAATTGTTGAGATCCGCTATGAAAAATTTATTTTATTTTCACTTGTTTTCTTACACCATGTGTAAGTGTTTGTTTCTGTTTATTTCATGTACATGTATAATTTGTGTGTAAATATGACTATAACGTTTATGAAAGGAAAATGTATCTTATCTAGCTATAAGGCTTTATTTTTTTGATGTCTTTTTGATGTTCATAAGTTTCTCTTTACAGAACTTCAACAGGCAATTATATCTTCCCTACAAACTATATATATATTTATGGTTCTAGGACAACTACCCCCTGGACAACTACCCCCGGAAACTACCTGACCCGGACAATTCCCGCCCAGACAATTCCCCCTAGGACAAACTACCCAGGCAAATTCCCCCTAGGACAATTCCTCCCCTAGGACAGACTACCCCCGACAACTACCGCCCTAGGACAACTAATCCCAGTGAAATTCCCCCCAGACAATTCCCCACCTAGGGCCAAACTACCCGCAGGAACAATTACCCCTCATAGACAACACCCCTAGGACAATTATTCCCCGGACAACTACCCACCCGACAACTACCACCCCGAAATTCCCCTAGGCACAACTACCCCGGACAAATTCGCCCTAGGACAACTACCTCACCCGGACAATTCCCCCTCATAGACAATTCCCCCTAGGACAACTATCCTCCCCGACAAATCACCCCCCAAAGACACCTCGGACAATTCCCAGACAATTCCCGAGGACAACACTCTCTCCCCCGGACAATCCCCCCCCGGATTATCCCCAGGACAAGAGACCCCCAAAACAAATAATTATTACACTTTGTTCTTTGTTCCCCCAGGACAACTACCCCAAAACAAATAATACTAATTATTACACTTTGTTTTTCAGTGCTTCAACGACTTATATGTTAATCAAAATAGTCATATCATAATCAAGATACGGGTGGGGGATTAAAATAATTACACTAAAAGTGTAAATTTTCTTACTTGATTCATTGATGAATTAATCGTAAATATATAAATGATTAAAATGAATAAATCTTTCTTTCTTTTCCTTATTTCTACCGATTTCAGCAAATTTGTGACCCCTCGCACGTTCCACCTACAAAATTGAGGTCCCTGCTCCTTTCCCAATACCATTGATTCAGCAACTGAAAGAAATAAGAAAACAGGGAAGGGAGACAGTTTCCATGAGTGGTTTCGACAAGTTGCATAATATTATCGTAATAAAATTTATGCAGGAAGTCTTGAAGACGGCTTACCATAAAAGTCTGCATGCACATGTGCAAATTCTGCGCTATTTCAGTCAAACCGTGGCAGAGAGAGCACGTGTGGAGCCTTTAAAAGTTCACATGTGTGAAATCTACTATCTCCTTTCGTATGCAAATTAATAATATGCGTGGATTTGTGCAGATGAGGCGAGCGACATACAGGGACCTCCCCCCCCTCCCGGGGGCACTCAAATTATATTTTTACGGGGTGCCCCCAAGGGGCGCGCCTCACTAAATCCTGGAATGGGGGTCTAGGTAGATGTCAGAAAGATTCAAATTTACAGCCTTCGGAGCTAAGGAGCCCTGAAATTAGGAGTATCCGGGACTGAGGAGCGGGTTAAAGCTATGCAATTTACAAGTCAGTCTCACACCTTCGCTCGCACAGCTGGTCAGGAATGCCAGACAATGAGTCTTTTTGGCATGCGCGCGCAGGGGTGTCGATCCGTGTTTTGGATGGGGGGGGGGGACAAAAGTGAAAAAAAAACTGCCAAACATTTTCGCGCCAAATTGCTGTAGGCTCCCACAGGATTTTGCGAGCGAAACGCGCCGAAAAACTGCCAATTTTGCATGTTTAATAGTATTTTTATGCTAAGTTTAATAGTTTTATAGTGCTTTCAAATGTTTCCTGGCATTACATATTTTTCAACTTTTTTTTCAATTTTTCAACTTGTCAAATTGATTGAGGAGGGGGGGCATATCGATATGTTTGCTCCCGATATTTTCATTGGGATGGTGACTGCCCCCTTGCCATCCCAGGATCGACGCACCTGTGCGCGCGTACTGTGATCAGCTAGCGACCACGAGATATCGAGCCGTGCATGCACCGTTTACGTACACAACAAACACGCCAGCGAGCGAGTGATGGTTAATCGCAGTTGGAGGTTGAACTTTTAAGGGTCAATTGAGCTGCACTGAGATTCTGTAAGCAACACTTTTAGGAAATTTGGGTATCTTAAGAGCTGAAATTGGTGTATGGAAATGGGGTCGTCAAGGCGGCACGTTCCCGTACCACCAACATACATGAGTGCAGCTCTTCCTTGTCCCCGAGCCTCACATACTCTATTTCCTTAAAAGCCCCCAAAATGACCTAATATAATAGCACAAGATTGTAGTTGTACCGTGTCCTAAATCATGCCTATCAAAATGTCACATGCACATTGTCTTGGCGGTAGTTTTCGTGGGGGGGGGATGGGATTGTCCTCAGGGAACTGTCCTGGGGAATTGTTTCCGGGGGGAATTGGCCTGGGGGAATTGTCCGGGGTAGTTGTCCGGGGGTAGTTGTCCTGAGGGAAATTGTCCTGGGGGTAGTTGTGCTAGGGGGAATTGTCCTTGGGGAAATTGTCCTGGGGGTAGTTGTCCTACAGGGTAATTGTCCAAGGGGGAATTGTTCTGGGGGTAGTTGTCCTAGGAGGGTAGTTGTCCGGGGGTAGATGTCCTAGGGGGGAATCGTCCTGGGGGTAGTTGTCCTAGGGTGGTAATTGTCCGGGGGTAGTTGTCCTAGGGGGGAATTGTCCAGGGGGTAACTGTCCGGACACGATATTTATATATATTATGTGTATATTTGTTTAGATTTGTACAATAATCTTAGGTTTAAAACACTGTTCTATCTACCGAGTTTTTATTGATTAGTATTGCTTAACATCGATAGAACAAATAAAATAGGCAAATAATGTTTCTTCTGCCTTTTTATCAAACAACGAGCCCTTGGTATCATCGTATTAAAGTATCATTTTCTATGAAACAGGAAAACAAGACAGAGATACGATACTTACTTTACACTTCGTAACAAAATGAAAGCATATGACACTGTCGAAAGACACCTGTATTTTCAATTTTTCAAATTGTATGTTTTGGTTAACGAGATGTATACGTTGTTTTGTTTTCTTTCAGAAATATATAGCTTTTTAGAAATGCCTTGAGTGTGAGTACTCTCTTTGTTCCTAGCGGGTATAATATCATGTGACACTGTGGGGCTCCAAACACTTCTCCGTGAGATAAAGATTGTTTTCTTCTTTCTTTCGTGAAACATATCTGAATCTAATTTCTTAGATGCACTTCTTTTAATACATGCCAGTCAGGTGAATGACGAAGTACAATTCTAGACACAATGCGTCTTCCAAGTACATTTCGAGAAACATAAGAATATATCACTGTTTTTACTCTTGTTTATGTTCTTATGAATGTTTTCATGACATTTTGTCGAGACAAAGTTATATTTGCGATTCAAGTTTCTTATTATCAACACTTATTGCCCCATCCCCCTTTCTTGGCGCCGCCTGCAGCTACCGGCCGCCTGAAGCATTTTATTTGTCCAAATCGCACTTTTACGTCGTGGGAAAATGTCGTACAAGTACGTGAATATTTAATATTACATGCAAGATACTGGTCACGCTAAATATAAGTGAAACAAAACTGTTTTGACAATATTATTACTCACCTGTCATACTGTTTTACGCTCCTATTTTCTCAACTGTGATACAAGTACAACCCAATCAACAACAACCCTCAGAAAGTTGCTTTGGTTAATCAAATGTCCAGTAAAGTTCGCGTTTCACCGCCACCTAGCATAATTTAGAAGCGTGCAGCAATGTGTTTTGAACGCGACTCATTAACCTACAAATTTGCGAAGTTAATTACATTATGTCCGTTGACTTACCCCAATTATTTTCAGAGAAGTAAGACTACTCATGGTCGTATACGGTTCTTGGAGCGTGACTTTGTAGCCACGGGGTACATTCGGCGTACGGAAGGGGGTGGGCTACTGGGTTCTCAACACGAGTTGGGACAGAAATATGGATGTTAATTATAGGTGCAAAATTTGACGTCACGTTCAATAATAATTTTCGATATATCATCAGAAGGTTATCACGGAGCGACAACTTAACCGTTACAGGTGATGAACAATTCCAAAATGACAAGATGCCGGAGCTTACTCACTCTTAATTTGCTGTTGCCCTTCAGAAGTTTTGCGGAAGAGCAATTACGGTAGTTGGGTCTTCAATTTGAAGTACTGGATCGGTGCAGTTCTGACCTTGATATATTTAACGCTAACATTAATGTTATACTTAAAATATCTGCAAACAATGTGATTAACTATCATCCATTTCCGTTTTATCACACTTCGTCCTACATGCTTGTTACGAATGTTTTAGCCTTGGCAACAAAATGATATGTCATTCATAACACCAGTCTATCGTTTAATTCCTTATGAATTTTCTAAAGAGATTTTGCGACAAATAGGCAACACAACATAGTGTCTAACATGATGCACACAGAGTTTTGAACTAACAGCTGTACATATTGAGATGTATTATTAAATGATGGCGTTTAGTAAAGTATGTTAAAGTAATAAACCTACAGTTACCCTGTTTAACAATATATTTGAATTAAGTTATAGAAATAGTGTAACTGTTATTTATGACGTGTATGTACATAACGAAACCAGTCAATGATGATGGAGTAAGTGTGGATCATTGCTGCATGGTCGTAACTTTTCGTTGCATGATGGTACTAGCTTCAAAGGTTGACCAGAGTGGAGTGATTATGGGGTATCGTAACGGCTATAGGACCATTTGTTTTGAATTACCTGTAATAAAACCAAATTATTAAGTTGTCTTTGCAAATCAAATATGTATCATCTCGTTGATACATCCAATTTGAAAACACTGCATTGAACATGAAACTGAAAACAAAGTCTGGCGTCACC
>JZLH01S0018072.1:15699-31514 GCA_001188425.1 Eucidaris tribuloides | reverse complement strand
GATTAACAATGAAAAAGTTTTATCTGGTGGAAAGACTTCCAGCAACACAGAAATGTCACTATGATCCTCTGAAGGCGGCTCAGAAAGAAGCCACACTCTCGAAAACGAAAAGTGACCTCCTATCTTTATTACGACAGTGGTTAAGGGATGAACGCGCCATCTTTTAAACAAGCTCTTCAGATTAATCTTCCTTCCTTTTTCAATTCTAAAGCAGTATTCTAATTGTACATCTTGAATTTACTGTCTGAGACTTTCTCGGTGCCCTGGATATATGATTTGCGTAAAGAAGAGCCATCATCTTTTATTGGAGTAGCCTTATCTCTCCTTGTCACTGGTCTTATGAAGATAGAGAGGTCACTTTCGATCTTCGAGGGGTGGTCTATCTTTCTGCGACACCCTTCGAGGGAACCATTTTGATATTTTTTGTTTGCCTAGAAAGTCTTTCCAAACCATCAAACCGTTTTCATTGGTAATATGAAACCGAATTACTAGGCTGTGTGGATATTAACACCCACCCTATAGGGGGCGAAGATGTGATTGAATTCTGTTCCCATCCCCTCTGTCGTTGGGCCGCGCCTGCCTAATAATTCTCCGCCTTGGAGAAGGAACGAGAAAAGTATATTCATTGATTTCTTTTCAAATAGTTTGTACATTTTCCAATACATAAACGGAGTTAGGCCATCATTTTTGAGACCCCTTCAACGTAAAAATGTATGCGTTATTAGTGTATGTTGCATACTTTTGAGTAGGAGTTACTTTTACGTAAATTGTGGGGACAGCTATTTGACCCAATGGTCCAAAGGTCTTGGCTCTTTCCATTGTCATAGTCGATAGAGATAGAAATTACCAAAATAAAATTATTATGCAGCGGAGCTTTAAGTTAGTCGATCATGAAGATATGTCGATAAGATAGATAGATAGATAGAATAGATGATAGATAGATTAGATAGATAGATATGATACGATAGATAGCTAGATAGATCGATAGATAGATATTGATAGTAGCTAGATGGCTGGATAGATAGATAGATTTAGATAAATAGTACATTGGTGATGATGCCTTCGTTCATTTACATTTATTTTGTAATTTTATTGTAAATATTATTACTATTTCTGTGTTTACTTCTTGTATTTCTGTACTTTTCTGTGTTTACTTCCTTAGTTTTATGGTAATTTGTTTTTGTATAGGTATTTATGTGTAACGAGACATTTACACATCAATTTATATCGTTTATGGTTAAGTTTGTTAGTTTCTCTTCATTGTATATAGCTTTTACGATTTCATTTTAATCGCATTTCTTAGTTTAAATTCGATTTTGAATTTAAATGGACCCTCTTCGAACAGCGTTTTTATCATTCGCTGATGAGGCTATCCAGCCGTCTATTTTTAATTTGTTTTGATACCTACGGAAATAAATACCATACCAATACCAATACAACGTAGATCGATAGATAGTATAGATAGATATGCTAGGATAGATAGATAGATAGATCGATAAGCATAGGGAGAGACGAGGATTAGATAGATGATAGCTACATATAGATAGATAGAGAAGAGAGATAAGAAGATAGATATATGATAGATAGATAGATCAGATAAGATAGATAGAATAGATAGATAGATAGGATAGATAATAGATAGCCTTTGGTGAATAGGATGGCGTTCACAACGTAGAATAGATTAGATGATAGTATGGAGAGAGAGGGGATATGATGATAGTTATAGATGACTAGCAGATTAGATAGATAGATATTTTTTTTTTTTTTTTATAGATACGTGTAGATGACAGAATGATAGATGATGAAGTGATAGATAGATAGATGGATGATATATAGATAGATGATTGGATAGATAATGATAGATGGGTATGATGAGTAGATGGATAGATCGATAGAATGGGATAGATTAGATAGATGGATGGATAATAGATAGATAGATAGATTAAGATTAGATGATGATTGGTAGATGATGATGATGATAATAGAAGATATATATATATATAATAGATGGATGATAGATGGATAGATAGATATATGTAATAATAGATTGGTAATATGTTATAGATAGTCGATGCAAGACCCTGGTCCGCATATTTATTTGGAGCTCACACTCGCAAGCCAGCTTGAGTGTGGTTCGATCGCAGAAAATGACCACCGCGGCGCCGATATAGCGCATCTCGTACCAGCTGGGCGCGTGTGTGGCAGCGAGCCAGACCGTCGCCGCGGCCGCGCGCCCCGACCCACATCACGTTGTCGGCTCGAAGAGTGCATTTGTACGGATAAGATTGGTGGTACAAAGTGAAATTTCTTGATGAATTTCGTTGTACTTGCCAATGTAAATATTAAGCAAATTAAATATTACGGTTGTGGTCTTATTTCGTGCTTTCCATGTGTGCAATTACTCTAAAAATCGGAATAATGCAGGGCAGAGAAACGAGGAATTTTGTTCGTTTGTGTGGTCGCCCATATATATAAAACTGTGTGTGTGATTGTTTACACGCAATTATTTTGGACTTTTATTGACGATTTGCTGCTGTTGTGTTTGGTTTATTGGTGTCCACTCAGGTATAACTATTTTCACGAAGTCACAGTGTTATTAAGCTTTTTTTTCATAAAGACAATATAAAAGATTCTTCGAAACAACAGATCTTTAGTTGTATAATTTTGAACAAACAAATTTAGATTCTATTTTTCCCAGATCTAAACAATGAAAATGACCACAAAACTGAAGTTACTTTAAACGTTTTGGTCAAATAATTAACATAATACATCAAGGTAAATGACATGATTGGGGAAGGGGGTAGTCCTCAACTTGGGGTAAAACTATTCCAGAATCAAGGAAACTATTCCAGGATTCTACTGTAAACAAAATTTAGTCAGAATTTGATTCACTTTAAAAGTACCTGTACTACCATCAGTATGCCTTGTGACAGACAAATTTGTTGTGTAGCTTTTTGCGGCATTAATTTCTGTCTGGGCTTGACAGAAATTCCGTCCTTGTATGTTCATGCTTGATTCTCCATAAGTAAACAAATTCAAGACCAATCCTTCCAGCCAGGAGATACATGTACACTCCAGCTGGTATATGGACTGGTATATCTTTCAACCAGTTTGGTTTTAGAGGCATTTTTATTCCTCCCAATCATGTCACTGCAGTACACTACAGTACAATTTAAAAAAAAAAGCAAAACAAAAAACAAAAAACTTGTGAGCGAGAAAATTAGATTGCTATATAAAATGAGATTATATCAGTGCCGTGTTACAAATACAATGAAATAAAAGAGGAAATTTAAAGTTCGGGACCAGTCAAGTTTCTTTGTTACAGTAAAGATTTCTATATTAGTGTTCTGTATAGTGGGACTACAGTAGTATTAAAATAACAGAAAGGAGATATGTTGTAAAGAGTTGACAAAAATAAAATAATGTATGGCAAGATATTTCAACTTTAAGAATGTTATTACACCATCTGTCAAACAGGTGAACATTTGGGAGATAAACTTGTTCATCTTAAATTTTGAACATGACCTAAAACAATGTATTGTCAGCATGGTTCAAAGGTGCAACTACTTGTCCTGTCTAGAACTGAAAATATGTGGACCAGTGCATTCACTGCTACAAGTTCAGTTTTTCGAAATATCATACAGTATTATTATGTCCAGGTATTTACCAAGCACAGATAGCTGAGTGGTGTTTTCAAAAATTAAAATCATTTCTTCATTTGACATCTTGAGTAGTTAATACAACCAATAGTATTCCTTTATATCCACCACCACCATGATCACCATCATTATCATCATCATCATTGTCGTTTATTTTATTATGCCTCTGCCCCGTAAGGGAGCCGGAGGCATTATGTTTTCAGGTTGTCCGTCCGTACGTCCGTGCGTCCGCACTTTCTTGTGAACAAGATTACTGAAGTACCGCTGGAGGGATTTTAATGATAATTGAACCAAGGATGGACCACTAAACAAGGATGAATTCAGTAGATTTTGGGACATATCCGTCAAGGGTCAAAGATCAAAGGTCAATGAAATTTGTCCTAAAATGTCATTTTCTGCCTATAACTCCAGTTAGGAGTGCTCACTGTTGATATGTTTTGGTAGTTAGATTAAGAAACAAAAGAAAAATATTTTGGTAGAGTCAAATGGGTCAAAGGTCAAGGGTCAAAGGTCATTGAACTTTGTCCCTAAATACCATTTTCTGCCTATAAGTTCAGGAAGGAGTGCTCACTGTTGTTGTAATTTGATAGTTGGGTGCACAAATAAACAAAAAAATATGTTAATAGAGTCAAAGGGGTCAAAAGTCAGGGTCAAGGGTCAAAGGTCAATGACCTTTGTGCAAAAATGCCATTTTCTCCCTATAACGTCAGTTAGGAGTGCTCACTGTTGATGTAATTTAGTGGTTAGGTTCAAACCAAAAGACAAATATTTTGGTAGAGTCACAGGGGTCAAACGTGAGGGTCAAAGGTCAAAGAACTTTGTCCCAAAATGTAATTTTCTGCCTATGACTTCAGTTAGGAGTGCTCACTGTTGATGTAATTTGTTAGTTCAGAACCAAAAGGACAAATATTTTGGTTAGGCTCACGCAGGGCAAAGGTCAATGAACTTTGTGTCAGACCTTTGACTTCAGTTAGGAGTGCTAACTGTTGATATAATTAGGTTAGTTTATTTATAATTTACCTTCTATTACATATATTTTAGTTACAGATTGCCTGTGATTCTGTTCGAGCACAGTCAAGATGAGGAAAAGTACATTTGCACTACTTCTGCAAATCCAGAAAGTCAAAAACTTTCTGCAGCTGTCCTCCCAAATCAATCGTCATCAACCAATTCTGTGCAGAAACGTTTACTCCAGAAGAAGAGACGAGAACTGTGTTAGATCCACCAACAAATTACCATCCCACTGCAGCCTGTGTCATGCTCAAACAAGAAACCAGTCTACTAGTACCAGCATGAACACACATGGGGCTGAACGGTGGATATACTCATCGGATTTTAAACCTGATATAGACATGGACTACATCACGAGTAATATACAAGCAGTGGCTGAAAACATCAGCCATAGGAAGGGAACTGTTGATGTAAATGATATCGTAAGTATCTATAGTCAGTAAAATATAAAATGGTAAAAAAAAAATCACAAAATGTTTTTCAGATTGTTAAAGCCTAAGCTCTGTTGTATTAGTAGTGTGTGAGGGACATGTACAACTCATTATTGTACTAAGGCAAATATGCAAATGTAAAGGCATTAAAGTGTAAAAGTGGAGGTGAATGATTTGTTAGACCCAAATTACTATTGTAGAGTTGTTTTAGTCTTTGTGATCAACTGTAAAGCCATAAGTTGAAAATTAACAGAGAAGAATAAGTAGAAGAACTATAAAGACAAAGAATTATTCAAATATATTACTAGTTACTACCTTGTATATTATTACCTTATATTTTTAGGCTATATTTTTCTTTGTTAAATTTATGTGATACATTCTTGATTATCTCATTGATAAATTTAGACAGTAATAATAATTTATCATTTCAAACAGTATTTTGCCGACAGTGGTTAACATAATTTGAAATAAACATTTAACTGGATAAGTATTTAATCAATCTAGACAATGATTTTTTTTAAAGCTGGAAAAACTGCAAGATGTCAAACAACTGCAAGCTGAGGTACACGGACTGGAAAAGAAAATTGAAGATGGACACATCAAACAAGAGGTACTGTGAAGAGTTTTTGAAGTAGCACAACCCATGGTTATTGCATAGTTATATGTGAACAGCCTGTGTTTGTCTAACAAGAAACTTCAGAAGAAAATGATATTTACTTGTGCTGTGAATTAGAGGCAGAAACAGTATAAATCATGATTATTTTAAACTTAAATCAGTTATTAATTTGTAATCAAACCAAACATTGTCCTATAGTGTGAATAGATGAATTTGAATTAGATGTGAATTTGAATCAATCATAATCGTTACATTTTTAAAACACATTAAACCTGTGATTTTTCAATATATTAAACAAATGGAAAAAAAAGACAAGAACATTTTATTATGATTTTTAGATATTTTCCAGTTTACACCATATTGTCACATGACCAATGCTAATAAAGTTTTTGTTCTTTGATTTAAATCAATGGTTAAAAAAAGATGGATTAAAATCTCTGTTTAAATTTAATGATTTTAATCACTTGATTCCACCAAACCTGCTAGAGTGCAAGTGCCTCAGAGAGAGTCCTGTTGACAGGGTATATGCAGTACACCCATCATAGTGGTCATATAGTGGTCTTCTGTGCAGTTGATTCCATCCTATTCTATTAACAACAGTAAAACAATGACACACTAATACAGTAAATCAAAATGTATATTTCTAAGTATACCAGGAAAACAGAGTGACCCAATCATAAAGCCAATAGGAAGAAGGCTCCCATCTCTATATCATGGAAAAGGGAAAATAAGAGTCATTGGAGATACTCAAGTGCTAAATTGTGACATATTGCTAAGCCTGTTACTATGCTGAGTGTGCCCCTCCCCTAATACCCTAAATGACCTGATATAAATTCTAGAAATACATTATAATGTATCTTACATGTATATTTGCACAGGATGTAAGTAAATTAGAGCATCAACTTCAAGAGCAGACTGTACGACTGCATGAATCAGAAAGTGCCTTCTACCAACTAGCAGTGGCCCTACCAAACAAGACTCATCCTGATGTTGTAAGTTATGTGTACTTGCTTAGTGATTTGTCATAAGTGGGTGACTCAAAAAAATATTGTAAAACACTGTTTTGGGTGCCATTTTTCACTTTTCATTTAAAACAATTATAAGATATTATGTAAATTGCCTATTGATTGAAACTATGATTCTAAGAATATGTTACATTCTTAACTCAGCCTTAAGGTCAGTTTGAAAAGGGTCTGTGTATTTTTTTCAGATTGTTTTCCTATTATTATTTTTTCTTCACAAAGAATAAAAACCTAGCTTGAATATCATTGTCTGTAACACTATCATTACAGTAATCATAATTTGCTATTATTCTATTATTATTCTATCAAACAGATAAGAAGTAAAATATCAATGAAGGCATAACATGTGCTAAATCCACTAATTTTTGCACTACACACTTTTTATAGCCTCTGGCAGAAAATGCAGAACCTGTGTTGATTGAAGAAGTTGGTGAGAAGACACTATTTGAATTCCCGATAAAAGGTCACATGGAACTTGGAGAGAATCTGGACATCATTCGAACAAGGTAACAGAATAATTAGTTCAAGTTCTATTCAGTAAATATGTATGAATGTGTAATACCAAGTCACATTTAATTGTTGAATCTGTTTGCAATTGAAAATAAGGATCTCTATGAAAACTAACTGTGACTGTAGTAAAATTGTCCCTGTTACTATAGTTGCTAAACTTATTTTCTTGTATTTCTCATATATTTGATTTCTTTGTTGTTTTCATATTCTGTGTACAAGTCAGTTGAGCAGTTAAGATTTGCACCTGGGTTTGAATTCTAGAATTGTCAATTTCTATAGAATTCCCCTCCTCTCCCTACTAACCACAGGTTAATCATTAACAGAAAGAAGGATTTTACACCTGTGATGCATTCCAGCATGGTGGATTACTGGATTTACATCCTGTTTATCTGGGTCATAAACCTAGTATTAAAAAGGGAAATACATTACTCATTAATTTTGTTGCTCAACAGTGAAAAAAGTAGTGCATTGGTTTGGAAATGATCATCATTTTGCATACCAAAAAAGTAAGATTTCCCATACATTTTTTTTTGTACTGAGAACTTGGTTGATAAAGTTGTGTTTCTCATACATTGTGTTTATTTTTGTAATTTTTGTTCTGGTTATGTATAACAATTTCTGTATAGACTGGGGTGCTGTCAGCAACATATTTTCATGTGAATTTATGAGTAAAATGTGACCCGTCATCACGTTAGCCTGATAAAGTCACACGACCCAAAGGTATAGAAAGTGCAAATATCATAATTATGATAAAAAATATGGGAGTAAAGTGTCCTAAAAAATCAAAAGGTTTTTGACCTTCACATCTTGCAAAAGTTTGAATATTTATATTTTCACTTAAAGTGTGTTTCTATCTTTATACCTAATGAGATGTGCGACTTTATCAGGGTATCGTGATTACAGGTCACAAATTATCTGGATAGTATAATTGACAATTCAGAATAGAAGTTACATCTGTTGAATAATTTAGTTAACATGTTTCATTCTAAGTTATATACATTATTTGTCAGTTCCAAATCTTGTTAGGACTGAAGGAATGAAAGTTATTTACATGTAATTGTATATATTATTAGATTAACAGTACAATGCGTAGGATTTGCTGAAATGAAAATGTCCCACGTGGTTGCACTGTGTTTGTATGGTGTAATTATGCTTATGTCTGTGGTACTGTTTGTATTTAAATATTCAGAAACAGTTACAAAAAACACTTGGTATGTGCCTTTCAAAAAGTCAATGTGGACCCCTTTAGAAATCAGTCTTTTTACTGAAAGGTTCATCTACCTCATGTGAAATGAAGTATCAATCAATCAATGTCATTTGATGTTATCTTTATCAGGAACCTAGGTCATGTGACTGGCCACAGGTCATACTTTCTGAAAGGAGCTGGAGCCATGTTGGAGGACGCCCTCACAAGGTTTGCAATGGACAGGCTGACGAAGGAGCACAAGTTCACAGCTCTTCGGGTCCCAGACATTATCAAACCTGTTGTATTTGTGAGTATTAGCCTAAATCTTAATGTAGTTGTTGCATGTTTTCAAATCAGAATTACACAATACTAGCACTAATTACTATAAACTTAGCCAATGTGAAAAAAGTTAATGTTGTATACTAGTGAGTAGATTATTTCTTCCTATATTTGTTTTCAGCTTAAAGGTACTAATATCATAGATGATATGAGCTGTACCACAACAAAAGAGTTCTAATGGGCATTCTTCTTAGAACACAGCCCAAGATATTTTGTTTTAAAGTGATAGGCTAACATTGTGTAGCTTCCATTAAAAAAATGTCAAACTTTGATATCTGAACTACATAGTAGTGTTCAAATGGACAAATAAACACCCTAGAATACAAAAGTTTGGAAAGTTGCACTGCCAATGGCAAGTTATACATGAATAAACAATAAAACTAGGGGCGAGTTTTATTAACCTAGGTGTACACACAGTAAGTCTATGGGAGGAAATGGGCAAGTGAATCTGGTCAACTTACGATTTTCACTTTTTTAAAGCACTAAATAATCATTTTGAAATACAATTTTTTCAGGGCTTCATTTTTAGACCTCATCAAAGACTCTGGTAGCATGGGGAATCATGCGGCTCAGATTTTTTTAACTCTGGTAAATGTTAGCCAATACCTTTAATTCTCCAATAGGTTAAAGGCAAATGAAGTGATATGTAAGTACCCATCCACCTTACATATCTGGAAAAAAAATCAGGTACTCATCTGAGCATGGTATTATTTTTCATGACAGTGTGAGTACACTTGAATATAGTTTGTTTATCTTTCCCTTTATTGCAGAACATAGTTCAGCATGCAAATGTGCCAAAACATCGTTTTCTGGCATATTTTTCCATCTTTTATGATATAACTTCCAGTGCATCCCTCAGTTTAATCCCTTGAGCTCAATCCAATACTGCATATTGTTTATTGAGAGATGTTCATGTGGTTGACAGTGGAGGGAATATTAACCCATGTTTTCTTGTAAAAGTTCTACACAAAATATTTATTTTCTTACTTATACTAGTCAGAAATGTGTAATTCATGGGACAGAGACAATAGGTTATACAGTATAACTCCCAAACTATCCAATGTTTGACTGAAAAGTATGTCATACAGAAGCCCGTCATCTCTGATTGTGCAACGTTCTGGCCTTCTGTACAAGCCCAGGGATTAACTATTGATCTAATTGTTGTTTGGTTAAACTTGCATCTTTCCAGGATATTAAAAAAACAAAAACAAAAAAAACAGGAAGTATGCTTGTTACCAATACAAAGCTTGGAAAGGTAGTGACTGTGATAGACCTGTTGAACATTGTGTGATAATTAAAATAATATTTTTTTTTTCAGGAAGGCTGTGGAATGAGAACAGAAGGCTTACACACTCAGGTGTACCGTTTATCTCCTAAACATCATCCCCACATACAAGATTTATGTCTAGCCGGGACAGCTGAAGTAGGCATTGCAGGTATGTGAGACATGAGACCATTTCATGCTTGCAACTAACATGATGGTAGTTGCTTATATCACTTTCATACTGAAGGCGAAGTAGAGTAACCCTGAAGTAACTCCGGAATGAGTTGATATGCTTATACTGCGGACCGATTTTATGATACCTTTCCTACTTGCAAGTACCGCAGCAGTGTATCTGCAGTTGTTTCCATGGTTTTCATGCGAGTTTGCATCATTGTGGTCAAATTCCAGGGCGGAATATTCTCAACGAGTGGTTCACGCAAATTTTACAATCAAATCGCTTATTACATTCGTCTGTACATACTCGACTGCTTGTTGCTATCTGACAATGATATTCTCTTGCCTGATATTATTTTTGATGATTGTTATTCTTGAATTGAGTACAAAAACATGATGGAAAATACGGGAAATTGTCTCAAAATATCATCAGTTCATGAACTTGGTGTTGGAGTTCGATAAGTTCTATGGTTAGGGTAATGATTTCGGATACTTTCGGAAACATCAGAAAATCTAGAACCACACAATTCCAACACGCTACAAAACAAATAATCAAACTTTACATGACTAAACTCACTGCTGACATTGGGACTACGATAAGTCGATACCACACTTCCAGTGCGGAGTTACTCCTCCTGCAACCCTCTTCTCGAAGTGGGTTGAGTACTCCACTTTGAATCCAGATCGAAAAAAAATCAGAATTTTCATACTGCCCTCCAAAGTGGAGTAACTCTTCCTGAACTCTGGAGTAACTCTGCTTCGGCTGTCAGTATGAAATGGGTATGAGTGACATATCTGAGAAGACAAAGAGTTAAGGCTAGGATTTCCACTAGGTTTCCTGTTCAGAATAGAATTAGGATTAGGATTAGCTGTGGGTTAAGGTTAGGGATAGTGTTGAGGTTAGGGTTAGTGTATACAGTAGTTATCGGTGCAATTGTTGCCAGAGTAAATGTCATGGAACCATTATCTATTCACAACTAACATGTAGTTTAAAATAGGCATTGAATACACTTTCAAATCGCTGGATAAAAATAACTTTACTCACTACTTGACATTCTTAACCCGTTGGCTACGGGAACCGGATATGCCCTGTGTAAACTCTATGGGATTTTCAGAATTTCGGAGGCAACGGGTTAAGTTAAAGCCACTGGCTAACATTTACTACAGTTAAAAAAATGTGAGCTACATGATCATCCATGCTCCAAGTGTCTTTGATAAGGTCTAAAAATGAAGCCCTGAAAAACATTGTATTTCAAAATGATGATTTGGTGCTTTAAAAATGTAAAAATCTACAAGCATTCAAATTGACCGGATTCACCTGCCCATTTCCTCCCATAGACTTACTGTGTGCAGATCTAGGCTATTTTATCATCCACCGCAGTAAAAATTGTTTATTCATGCATACCTTGCCATTGGCAGCATAATTTTCCAAACTTTTGTATTCTAGAGTGTTTATTTGTCCATTTGAACACTACTATGTAGCTCAGATATCAAAGTTTGACAATTTTTTTAATTGAAGCTCCACAATGTTAGCCTATCACTTTAACTCTCTGAGAGATCAGAACTGATGACATCAAAATGGTTTGGAAATATGTGGGGACAATATCCAAACCAAAAGCAACTGCAGCTATCTTGTCGGTAGAAACAACCAACTGCGACACGCTGCACCTCGTTCTGCCATTGTCCACATATATTTCTGAATTAGACTGACATTACACATCGGTACTATATACGTTCATCTGCAGCATTTCACATGTTAAGTTGCATTGATACTGCTGTGTGGGGTCCACTTTATGTACCCATTTTGACCTGTAAATTAGGTAAACTATAAATATCGGCTGTGTCAAAATTCTCTGCGTCCAATATTCGTGTATACTGACCTTCTAAATTTGAAATGTATTAACTGCCCATCTGTGGGTAACCAATACCTGATTTACATTAATTAATGACTGTAAAGCTATAACTTGACTTAACTTGTTTCCCCATATTTCAGGGTTTTTCATGAATCGGACATTGCCACTAAAAGACTTGCCAATAAAAGTGGCTGCCATGAGTCGCTGCTTTAGAGCTGAGACAGCACATAGTGCAGAGGCAAGAGGCTTGTATCGGGTGCATCAGTTTACAAAGGTAGGACTCTTCAAATGTAAGTGCATTAATCAGTTCTTACAATTGGAAGTGATTGTATTGTATTGAAGTAGTCTCCATTTGCATTTGTGATGGAAATGTACAGTTTGAGATATTACAGGTTGTAGAGTAATGACAACAATAAGAAGGAAGGAGATGATAGAAGACAAAGGAGGAGGAAGAGGAGGAGAAGAAGAAGAAGGAGGAGGAGGAGGAGGAAGAGGAGGAGGAGGAGGAAGAGAGGGTGGAGGAGGAGAGGAGATGAAAACAGAGAAGGCGTTATATGGCAGAGTTTTTTAATCAGGGATGACACAATTTTCACTTGGTTGAATGTGAATGGAATATGAATGTATAAATCTATGTTTTCGTGAATGAATATGTAGAGACAGTGATTTTCCGTTTCAAAAAATGGTCTTTTCCGTTTTGGAAAATCTGTAATTCCGTTTCAACTTGATCTAAAAATGGAAATTCCGTTTTGTCATAGAAAATGTACACAGCAAAATCATGATTTCCGTTTTGCAAAGGTGATTTTCATGAATTTTCACATGAAAAGTGAAGAACCAAAGTGGAGTTTCTGTTTCAATTTACCAGTAAATGGAAAATCGCTGTCCCTACATATGTCTGACAGCATATTTATTTTCATTCATTTCTTCTATACTGGTCAAAAATGTGTACTTTATGGGACAGAGGCAATGTAGGCAGTATAACCTCAGCACTTATTGTAATTTTCATAGAATAGTTAATTCTATGTTCTTGGCTTCTGCATTCTTGACTTCTGCAGAAGCCTGTCATGTCCCCAGGAAGATGATAAGTCATCTATAATAGTTCGATCTGACAGTGTATGAGGCATGGACAGAAAACATAACAACTGACTGAGTATTTTTACATCAGTAGAGTCAATGACTTTAAATTTACAGTAGCTAATAATGCTGATTAGTTGTTCAGTACATGAATTTGATGTTTCCTTCATTTTGTTTTTGTAATTTCAGGTTGAGATGTATGGCTTAACTGCAGATGAAACTGGAAAGGAGAGTGAGCAGTTATTCCATGAGTTTGTCAACATTCAGAGAGCACTGTTTCAAGATTTAGAGTTACACTTTCAGTAAGAGCATGTAATGTGAATGTCAGTCCTAACAAATGTTATCATTATATCACTTCGGACAGGGTTCATACCGCAACATGATGAATGAACATTACACTTTTGCTTTTTCAGCAACTTTTAGATTAACCTACATTTTTATGCCTGCATTAACCCATTGGAAAGTTTCACTTTGATATAACGAACATTTCCCATAGACCTCAGGACAAATATATTTGTGACCAGTCCTGAATTGGTAAATCAACTTAAAATCCACCCTTTCTTGCTAAAATTGTTATGATATCTTGAGTATCAGATGAATTTGTTCATACCTAGTGTTATGCATTGCACGTATGAATTGATTGGATGCATGGGTCAGACAATCAAGCGCCACAGCTGACTATGTTCAAAACGTGTTCTGAAACTATATAATGATTGAAATATATGAATTTTCAAATGAGAGCAGATGTATACAGATTATTAATCTATACCAAAAGCTATACTTTTAGACCTTTATGTTATATGTTTTTCAGTATTGGCCAACCTTTGTCATAAGTGAATCATGTGTATCAGAGTAACGAAAGTTTGTCATATCTAAGTTCAAATTCAAGTTTACATTCAATTTTATATATTTTCTCAATCAAACATAAACAATCATAAAAAGGAAATAGTACAAAGAATTATGCTTCTGTGATTCATTTAAAGACAGATTTTGTGATGCCTGTCAACTCATATTCATCTTTTTTTTTACTCTTCTGACCATCAGGATCCTGGACATGCCAGCCCATGATTTGGGGGCACCAGCTTATCGCAAATTTGACATGGAGGCCTGGATGCCACACAGAAATTCCTATGGAGAGGTACGGCAGTTACAAGTCACCCCAAGACGTTTGTTGCTTTCCCATACAAAGGTAGCTAGCACTGTGCATTCACAAGTGCTGGGGTAGCCTTTGTGGGAAGGCAGCAAGTTTACCCTAAAAGGCTCTGTGTTGTTGCTCTTATTTCCTAAATTTCCTGATTCTGAGAAGTTAACACAAGGTAGATTTACTTTTTGAAAACAATCAGATAAGAAATGTTACATTTCTACTGGGATGACAGAAAAGTTAAATATTCAGGAGAGCTAAAAAATAACCTTTAAATACCACAGTTGTACCAAGTGTCAGTAGCTCTAAATATAGAACTCAAAGATTTGGACTATGGTATAGAAAATCAAGCTCCCTTGCTTAGGATTAGATTTTTAAAAAAGTGATCTCCTCCAAAAATTGTGACTCAAGGTTTTGTCACTCAAGCTACAAAATGTACTCTGGGATTATTGAAGCCGAACATTCATCTGGTGCAGCAGGTCAATAATCCAAAGTTTCTTTAATAATGGTCCTTTATTAGATTATCAACCCTTCGTGTACTTGAACCTTTATAGACCTAAGGCTAAGCATAAAGCACTTTGATGTTTTTAAAACATGAATGTGGTGTTAAGGGATTCCAATAAAACTGGTAACATATGTGCCCATTATTCCCTGTTATTTTTCTTTCTCAGATATCCAGTACATCCAACTGCACTGACTTCCAGAGTAGAAGACTCAACATCCAATATACCAGTCAAGACAATGGCAAAACAAGATATGTTCACACGGTAAGTTAGCTATCTGAAGTAATTTTGTGGAACTATTCCATATTCTGGTCAGAATATGCTGACTATCAAGAGAAAAGGGAATAATTTGAGTGTACTGGTAGGACTGTTCATTATCAACTAAAAGATCTAAAGATAGCTTTTGGTATAGATTAATAATCTGTATACATCTGCTCTCATTTGAAATTCATATATTTCAATCATTATATAGTTTCAGAACACTTTTTGAACATAGTCAGCTGTGGCTTTTGATTTACTGACCCATGCATCCAATCAATTCATTACGTTGCAATGCATAACACTAGTATGAACAAATTCATCTGATACTCAAGATATCATAACAATTTTAGCAAGAAAGGGTGGATTTTTAAGTTGATTTACCAATTCAGGACTGGTCACAAATATATTTGTCCTGAGGTCTATGGGAAATGTTCGTTATATCAAAGTGAAACTTTCCAATGGGTTAATGCAGCATAAAAATGTAGGTTAATCTAAAAGTTGCTGAAAAAAGCAAAAGTGTAATGTTCATTCATCATACTTGCGGTATGAACCCTGTCCGAAGTGATATAATGATAACATTTGTTAGGACTGACATTCACATTACATGCTCTTACTGAAAGTGTAACTCTAAATCTTGAAACAGTGCTCTCTGAATGTTGACAAACTCATGGAATAACTGCCTCACACCTCCTCTCCAGTTTCATCTGCAGTTAAGCCATACATCTCAACCTGAAATTACAAAACAAAATGAATGGAAACATTTATTCTCTTCTA
>JZLH01S0018072.1:706-15674 GCA_001188425.1 Eucidaris tribuloides | reverse complement strand
ATAGTTTCATTCAATTTGGCCAACCTTTGTCATAAGTGAATCATGTGTATCAGAGTAACGAAAGTTTGTCATAACTAAGTTCAAATTCAAGTTTACATTCAATTTTATATATTTTCTCAATCAAACATAAACAATCATAAAAAGGAAATAGTACAAAGAATTATGCTTCTGTGATTCATTTATGCCTGTCAACTCATATTCATCTTTTTTACTCTTCTGACCATCAGGATCCTGGACATGCCAGCCCATGATTTGGGGGCACCAGCTTATCGCAAATTTGACATGGAGGCCTGGATGCCACACAGAAATTCCTATGGAGAGGTACGGCAGTTACAAGTCACCCAAGACGTTTGTTGCTTTCCCATACAAAGGTAGCTAGCACTGTGCATTCACAAGTGCTGGGGTAGCCTTTGTGGGAAGGCAACAAGTTTACCCTAAAAGGCTCTGTGTTGTTGCTCTTATTTCCTAAATTTCCTGATTCTGAGAAGTTAACACAAGGTAGATTTAGTTTTTGAAAACAATCAGATAAGAAATGTTACATTTCTACTGGGATGACAGAAAAGTTAAATATTCAGGAGAGCTAAAAAATAACCTTTAAATACCAGAGTTGTACCAAGTGTCAGTAGCTCTAAATATAGAACTCAAAGATTTGGACTATGGTATAGAAAATCAAGCCCCCTTGCTTAGGATTAGATTTTAAAAAAAGTGATCTCCTCCAAAAATTGTGACTCAAGGTTTTGTCACTCAAGCAACAAAATGTACTCTGTGATTATAGAAGCCGAACATTCATCTGGTGCAGCAGGTCAATAATCCAAAGTTTCTTTAATAATGGTCCTTTATTAGATTATCAACCCTTCGTGTACTTGAACCTTTATAGACCTAAGGCTAAGCATAAAGCACTTTGATGTTTTTAAAACATGAATGTGGTGTTAAGGGATTCCAATAAAACTGGTAACATATGTGCCCATTATTCCCTGTTATTTTTCTTTCTCAGATATCCAGTACATCCAACTGCACTGACTTCCAGAGTAGAAGACTCAACATCCAATATACCAGTCAAGACAATGGCAAAACAAAATATGTTCACACGGTAAGTTAGCTATCTGAAGTAATTTTGTGGAACTATTCCATATTCTGGTCAGAATATGCTGACTATCAAGAGAAAAGGGAATAATTTGAGTGTACTGGTAGGACTGTTCATTATTTATTTGGTGGGCCAGGCCTGAACTTTTACTTTTAACAGGTAAAACCATATTTATATATTGAAACAATACATTTTTAATTTATGTGCAGAAAATTGGCAATATTTAGTCATTTCCATACCTACCATTCAATCCAGCATGTTTATGAATACATGCGAATTGAAGTGGTTGTGATGTCATTATTCAAATAGTGAGTTACGGACAGAAAAACAGATCTAAGAAGAAATTAACAATGTTCATTCTTGCATTTTTCCCTTTTTTTTTTTGCAGTTGAACGGCACAGCCTGTGCAGTACCAAGAATGATAATTGCTATTTTGGAGAACTTTCAACAGCGTGATGGCAGCATAGTCATACCCCACGCTTTACGGCCATATATGAATGGGATGAAGAAGATAACCCAACCTGCTTCAGGTTTCCTCCATTACACACGACTATGATGCCTTAAAAAGGCCATGATTGCTTACAGGCCCATAATCGAGGTGCAGATCCACCCAGGGAGGAAATATTTCCCAAACACAATCCATCGGAACTAAGAAGGCCTAACAAGGCAAATATTAACAAATGCCACTTTGATGCAATAATTATGTATAAAGCTGTAAGACAAATGTGATTGCATTACTATTTGACACAACCAAGGCAGTATACTTTGTATTTGTAGGAAAAACTTGTACTTTTTTTTTACTCTTTTATTTTTTATTTTTTATTTCACCAGGTTTGCCCATTCAATAGATATTGGTCTCCCATGGGACCCTGTAATTAAAAATCACAATATTGAACATTTTACAGAATATAACATAGAAATTCAATAAATACAACTACTTAATTAAAATCCAATGCAAGTAAGATAATAATATACGATAATTAATTGATCAAATGACAAGTGATGTAATATAAACAATATGTATACACAAATTGACAGATCAGAGTGTGGGAATCAGAAGTATAATGGAAGAATTATTGCAGTCACCCTCGATCAATGTTACTGGTTAAAAGAAAAAAAAAGATTACTCCATTGCCCGATCGAAAAGATATTGTTTTAAAGCTGGTTTGAAAGAGTTTATAGATTGTGTCAGGGATGTGCAAGTCCATTACTTCCCTTCATTATCAATAAAACGGTAGTTTAGTACTTACAAATGGTGTGTTGAAAGTTTGAGATCCATACGTCATGAATTTGTTGTTATATGAGAAAAACTAATAACGACATGTTACCAGAATGTTGTTCTTTCCGTGAGTTTCAATTTTGCTCAAACTGCGAATCGCGGTTATGTGTATCGTCTCAAGACCAGCGGAGCGCACTGATTGGTTAAACGGCTAACCTCCGCACGACCTTTGGCTAACGGCTGATCGGACAATTTTGGAACGGCACGTGCACGTTTGACGTCGCAGATTTTTTGAAATTGCTTCTGAGTAATTTGAAAAAGGATGAAGTTTAACCGTCCAGATTTTCACCAAAACTCAATATTTTACCCCAAGTCTCCATGCGAGGTGTTTATTTATATTAATCTTCACATTGGATATGATTTCTGCTGATTTCATTCATTTAGGTGTTTTTTGACGTGCAAATGAATGACACAATCTTTAAAGGTTTCTTTTGTCTAATATCATGTGGTCAATTGTTCCATAAAAAAGCTCCATTGTAACTTATAGAATTCTTAACACATTCAGTTTTGCACTTTCTCATGGCAAGAATGTGATCGGAACTTTGGCGAGTATTTACATTGTGTATTTTAGAAACCTCCTTAAAAATATTACAGTAAAGATCAGGTGATAACTTATGAATACATTTAAAAACAAATATACACTTAAAATATTCAACCCTTTCTTTAAAAGGCATCCATTTCAATCTATCAAAAAGTTCTTTAGAGGATGTATGCAAATTACAATTTAAAATCAGTCTTGCAGCCCTTTTTTTGTAATTTAGTAATTCGTTCATTTGAACTTAAAAATCTGTTACCCCAAATTTCACAGCAGTAATCCATTTGTGACTGTATTAAACATGTAAATAACAATTTAATTGTACTAGCATCAACATGCTGCTTTATTCTTCCTAATATGGCAAGACCAGCAAAAATTTTCTTACATAAACTATTTATGTGATCATGCCATGAGAGATTTTCATAATGACACCAAGACACTTGATGCTATTACAACGTTCGATATTGACATCGTCATATGGAATTACAACATTTTCATGCTTATACATACAAAGTCTTTGATTACTCCCTATTATCATAAACTTAGTTTTATTAATATTAAGCTGCAGCTTATTAATCTTGATCCAACTGGCTAGAGCAAGTACATTATTTTGAAGTTTAGTTTGTATTTCAAAAAAGAAGACCCACAGACATATAAAGTAGTATCATCTGCATACATAACTACACTACCATCTTTTACAATATCCACCATGTCGTTAATAAATATAAAAAAAAGAACAGGGCCCAAAATGGATCCTTGAGGCATCCCTAAAGATAGACTACGCTCTTTGGATTTAATTCCTCTTATCTCAACAAGTTGTTTTCTGTTATTTAAATAAGAGTCAAACCATGCTAATGCCATATTACTTAGTCCTATTTTCTTCAGCTTCTACAGTAAAATTGTTGTATCTTTCATTCAAAAGAGGACAATATTCCAATAATTCCATTCTTTCTTGATTGTGATGTTACAAGTGCAATATTTTTGTATATGTGTACTTCATTCGTACATAAGTCATACCTGTCTGTAAGTTAGGTCAAGTATGTAGTAGGAGGCATTGATGAACTAATTAGATTTTGGAGTTGAACGGTCAAAGGTAATGATGCCATATACTTCTTTAAATTTGGGCTCGTTACTATGATAACCCAAGAAAGGCTTGTCAGATTTCAATGTAACTTGAATAAAGCATATAGTATGAACTCATTCGATTTTGGAGTTAAAGGTCAAAGGTTACAAGGTCTCACAGTTGGCACATGCTTGATGTGGGCTCATTACCATGATAGTTTAAGAATGGCTTATCAGATTTTAATGTAAATTGGGTATGTAGTAGGAGGCACCAATGAACTAATTAGATTTTGAAGTTCAAAGGTCACAAGGGCTGATACATACATTTGGTGTCATTAACCATGATAATTTAGAACTGTTTATCAGATTTGGTACGTGCATGCATGAGACTGTTTAATTTAAATTAAATTGGGTGTGAGTGCAGACTGTGGAGGCATAACCATCAACTCCACACAGTCAAACTTCTATAATTGCATCCTGCTCAGAAATTGAATTGGGCATTATTTCACTTTTAACACAGTGTCCATACTTAATTTCAAATTCACAAATGTGGTTGAAGGTTAGACATCTTGTCTATATCAGATGTTTGAAGCATAAAAGGCAATGTATTTCAAATTCATTTTTAACTCTTAACGTGCCAGAAAAATTACAGCTCTATGGACATTATGTGTATTAAGTGGTGGATATTTACGACTTCAGCACGTTAAGGGTTAATGAAGAATTGAGTTTTAATATGTGTAAGAACCTAAAATTTGTGTGTAGAGCATGTACCTGAATTTCCTTGAATTCCATTTTACTTTACTTGATCAAATCAGATGTGTCTGTTATTTCTATTTTGACCCAAGAAGATTTCGAAAGATATACCTGGGTTAAATCAATAAAGGGTAATAGGGGATGTTGCACAAAAATTTTGTCATCAGTGACAAATACCGGTAATAGCAGTCTTCATTTGTCATTCAAAATAGGTTTTGTGAAATTGGCATAAGAGAAACATGTAAGCCTGTTGGTAGTGGGCTTATTTAAGTGTAAGAATTTTACAGTGTTCAGTCAAATTTGTCTTTATACTTAAAATATTTTTTGTAAGGTAATGCAGGAAAGCAAGCAAGAACTGAATGTTGAGTAGTCATCTCACAAAGATTAACTTAAAGGTAGATGGACAGATGTAGAAATAGATAAATAGATAATTACAGTTTCAGAGGTACATGTATGAAGATCCTGTGTTTAATTGTCAAAGCAAATTTAATAATGTCTGTTTAAACAAAAGTCAAAGATTTTTATCTATGCGAAGAAAAAGTGGAACATCACTTCTGATCAAATCAAAATAAATTTGAGAAATAACATATGAATTTGACATTGGTGTGATTGTTGTGATTATCTACATTCAAATAACTCCTCATTGATTAAAGCTAAGTGACATGATTGGGGGAAATTAAAAGTGCCTTTTAATAGAACCAAACTGGTTGAAAGATATACCAAATATACACCAGCTGGAGTGGATCTCCTGGCTGGAAGGATTTGTCTTGAGTTTGTTTTCTTAAGGAGAATCAAGCATGAACAGGCCAGCAGTTTAATTGTCTCAAGGCTCAAGAGAATTAAACCCCATAGAAAGCTACACTACGAATTTGTCTTACAAGGCACACTGATTTTACAAATGAGTCAACTTTTGACTATAAAATTTTCACAGTAGAATCCTGGCACAGTTTACTTGATTCTAGAATAGTTTTACCCCAAGTTGACGACTACACCCAATCATGTCATTTACCTTTAACCACTAATAGGCCATTCCACTTTGTAACAGATTTACATTTTCACACAAACTCACAAACTGTTAAAGGTATTGTATAACACCGGGGGGGGGGGGGAGCTCAATTTCTATAAAAATATTCAGTACAATCAAATGGTATCTGATCTGTCTAATGATGTCGTCCAAATTAATAAATAAAACCAAAAATACAAAAGTTTTGACAATGTCACTTTCAACAAGATCTATGATTCAGTATCACGATTATAAACTGCCCCAGATCAGTTTATTCTGATACATGTAATACAGGAAACTGAGCATGGAAAAATAAGTAACCTGTTTCACTAGAAGCATTTAACCCGTTGCCTACAGGAACTGGATGTGCCATGCGTTCTCTCTATGAAAATTACAGAATCTTGGCGGCAACAGGTCAATAATCCATTTGGAAGTGCATTTTTTCAGGGCTTCAATCTTACATCGCATCAGAGATACTGGAAATATGCGGGCCATCATCAGTCCAGTTTTAATTTGTGTTTGTCCCTGATAACGGGGGTCACTGGCTTTACCCTAAAGTGATAGGCTAACATTGTGGAGCTTCAGTTTAAAAAAATTGTCGAACGTTGATATGTGAGCTACATAGTAGTGTTCAAATCGACAAACACCCTAGAATACAAAAGTTTGGAAATTTATGCTGCCACTGGCAAGATATGAAAGAATAAACAATTAATACTCGCGGCGAGTAAAAAATAGCCTAGATCTACACACAGTAAGTCTATCGGAGGAAATGGGCAGGTGATGAATCTGGTCAACTTACGATTTTCACTTTTTTAAAGCACTAAATCATCATTTTGAAATACAATTTTTTCAGGGCTTCATTTTTGGACCTTATCAAAGACACTTGTAGCATGGAGGATTATGCAGCTCACATTTTTTAACCCGTTACAGACTAAGTACCCCGGCTAAGTACGAGTTAACTCATTTTGGAGTCTATGGAAAATGCATGTTATAGTGAAATCAAATCGTCTCCAACGGGTTAAATGTGGTAAATGTTAGCCAGTGGCTTTAATCTTGCAGCAATCACTCTCTCACTATCCTGCTCAATTTAGGACAACCTCTTTTCTCAAATCAACCCTCTTGACATCCTCCTGTACCTGCCTTATCCACCTCTTCTTTGCTTATCCTGGCTTTCTTTGTATACATGTACATGTATTTACTTGAAACTCAAAAAATTTTCTCAGAATATGATTATCATCCCTTCTCAACACATGCCCCTACCACCACACTCCACTTGCCTTTGCCAGGTGGTTCACTGATCACTTCAAACCAAGCATCTCCATCAGGTCCTCGGTCTTCTTGTCCACAAGTTTCACACTGCACATCACGAGTCTCACCATAGCTCTCTCGTCCCTTCTCAACATTACCATCTTGCTTTCCCTCCTGTACTATGTTTCCCATACAACACTAGATCTTGTTTCCCATACAACACTAGATCTCACGCAGCTCCGATAAACCTCTCCTTTTGCCTTCAAAGAAAACCTACCAAATAGTAACTCTCCGTATTGCTGACACAGCTGCCTCACACACACCACTTGTATTTACCCTAACCCCCAAGTAACAGAACCCCCTTACTGTTTCCATCTTTTAAGCTCTCTTCTCACATCTTCCACAGATAAACCCTCTTGCCAGACTTAGGGTTACCCTCTTCACTTTTCCACATCTGCCATGAATCCATTTCTCACATTTCATACACAACTCCCAAGTTTTCCAATACCCTCTTCCCACACTCGCCACATAATACTCACCAACACTTCTCCTTTTGACCCACTCACCATTGCTTTTGTCTCTCCAAGGATTGCCTTCATTCACTTACTTTCAAATGCCTCCCTTACTTCTGAAAGTTTATGTTATGTAACTCAAATTTATGAAAAAAAAACATTGTTAAAAAATGCCTTTTGTAACCAGTATTGCAAAAATTTACTAAAATTGTTATAGCATGGGTAGTGTCTGGTGGGAATAAGATCTCTATTCCAGTAAAATGGCTATAGCACACTCTGAAATTCATTTGTTAGATATTATGTTATTTAACTATGCATATCAGTACAAGAAAGGACCCTTATTTTTTTACCCTTTGAATTATTAACTATTGAAGTAATACTTCACTGCATACATAACACACAATTATCACAACAAAATAACACTTTGTACACAATAACTCCATAAAGCACAAATTTTATTATACCACAAACATACCAATTCTCGGCCCAAATAACACAAAATATTGAGACAAAAGCAGAAGTCATTACAAAAACAAACAGGAAATATTCATTGCTCAACTGACATTTAAATACTATCAACATACTGTTATGGCTAACAAAAACAAGTCGACCTTTAGATTTCAAATTTTACGCTGACAAAGACAGAAATCCACAAGAATGCGTAGTACCAACACCAGAAAAAAAAATGTGTGGTAGAACAAAAGTATACATTATCACTGGTGACACTAATATGAATGTCATCTTAAAGTTTAACCCTTCAACCTATTCATAATAACTTGCGCTCTAGGTTTTTCAGAAATTTCAAAGTAAAATGGTTATTACAAAATTTGAAAATAAGAATAAAATTGTAATAAAATTTGAAAATGATAAATGCAAAGGAAAGTAATAACAAAATACACCCATTAGATGGTAGTAGTGTAAATGCTGATATATTAATTTTCTAATATATAAGTGCTATAAATTATATCCCTGTAATAAAATACTCTCAAAGTGCAAGGTGTTCCCATTTTATTAAAGTTTAAATAAACATCATTGCAAATTTAGTAAACAAGTAAACAAATATCAAATCTCACAAAAAATAGTTTAAATAAAATAGTTCACATGTGAACTACATTTTCATATTGCTTTTGCAAGTGTGCATTTTTAGGGGGTATAGTATAGTGGTTTCAACATAATAGGGTAACATTGAAGGGCATACTCCTGTTAAATGGGTAAACTACATCCACACGTATATCTTTCTAGACTACCACATTTACCACATTCAGTGGGTTACACATATTAACCCTCTTCTTCCAGGAACAGATATGGAAATAATAGAATCTCGAAGGCAATAGGTTAAAACGGTAAAGATGACTCAGTAACTGCCCTACCCCATTTTGCGGAGACCACTGTACCACAGAAGGGTAGTTCACATATGTTTTAAGGTTTTAACCCCTTGGGATCCATGCTATACGGCACTGTTGTTCATTGAGAGACGACGCAATTTGCACATGGTTGACTTTGAAGGGAATATACACTCATATTTTCTTACAAAATTCTAAATAGGATTTTTTTTCTTTCTGTATACTCGTCAAAAAATGTGTAATTTTTGGGACTGACACATTAAGCAATAAAACTCTACCGTTTATCCAGTGTCAGACCGAAATTTTTGTCAAGTTCCCTGAGCTTCTGTAGAATCCTGTTGTCTCTGAGTGTGCAATGTCGTGGGCTTCTGTACAAGCCCGTCATCCCAAAGGGGTTAAGGACGCACATGACTTTTTTCTTTCTTTATGGTGTAACTAGTCTGGTATAAAAACAGATAATGAACCGATTTCTCCAGTGGGTTTAAAGGCAATAAAATCATCTCACTCCCAAGTTTCACGTAAGTAGCCCACCCCGCTACACAACAAACACAGAACGCAAAACCTCTCTCTTTCATCACTCCATATTTTCAGGCCACTTGTCACATGTCATGATAGTGTAGTTACTAAGAAAAACGTCAATTGACGTAAGCGGCTCATACCGACATCTCGCAACATCATATAGATCCGAATTTTCATGTGCGTACAATTTTATATCTGGTCAAAAATTCAAATTTGGATATTGAAAACATTTTTGTGATTTTATTTGTTGATTTTTGAATTGCAGTAAATTAAGGCATAATTAATGAATATTTTGAAATTTTGTTTTGAAGCCCCACCTAGCCCTATCATCATATATAAAAAATCAGATGAAAATTGCGTCAAGAAATGCAGGAGAAGCAATTTCTGTTATTCTTTGGAATAAAGTCGCATAAATTACATAATTAATTTAATGGAGGCAACCAGCTTAAAATTTGGGTGGTAAGAGTTTAGTGATTTTTTTTTTTTTTTTTTTTCTACAAGCTTAGTCTTACAGATAAAGCAAACTAAATCAAAATGTTGAGAAAATGAATGAGAACGAAGCATTTTTTGTGATTTTGAAAAATTTGCATAAATTTGCCATAAATTTGCCATAATTGTTAATTTTAATTTTCATAATTGATTAATTTCAACATTTTGTGTAGAAGAAAAAAAAAAAAAAAAGAAATTCTGAAGCCACCTTAGCCGTTATACAGATCAAACAAACAGAAATGAAAATCGGTCAAGAAATGTGGAGAAGAAGCAATTTTTGTTATTTTGTGAATAATTTGCATAAATTACCAATAATTAATAGAGTATAATTTCAAATTCTGTTTGTAGAAGATTAATGTGGCATAAACTCAGCCCTACAATAAAGCAATCACAATCAAAAATCGTTGAGAAAATGAAGGAGCAAGAAGCATTTTTTGCCGATTTCGAATAAATTTGCATAAATTAACAATAATAATGAATTTCACAGATTGCTTGTAGAAGTGTTTAAAATCCCCCACCTAGCCCTATCATATGAACATCAGATCAAAAATCGGTGAAGAAATGACGAAGAAGAAACATTTTCAAAACTGTGGACGGAAGGACGGACGGACGGACGGCACGATGCGAACGCACGCATGGCATAAGCTCATCGGGCCTTCGTTCCCAGATGAGCTAAAAATTAAAGTTAACATTTTCTTTTTCAATGGTAAAACATACTATATAATACTTTCATGTTTGTCATTCAAACCACATTATCAATTGACACAATAACAATATTCTTCAGAACAATTTATATGCAATACATTATGAATCAAATACATTTGATATAAAATTCCTCCTATGCGTTGTTGTACATAACACACAAAACAGACAGATATTGATTACTTCTTGTACTGCTACAAATGTTAGTTCAAAAATACTAGTCTACAGAAATACTAATTTTTTCAAATTAATAAAAAATTTTGTGAGTTGTGACTCATAATGGGCATGTCTAATCATGATTGCAAATATATACATAAATTTATCCTTACAATGCCTACTTCCTAAATGTCTACAAATAAGAATGCACCGGTTCCTGGTAGTCAGGGTTAGGTTCAATTACAGTTTACTAAATAAAATTACAGGGCTCGACTTTAGCAGGGGCCTTTGGACCATTGGCTCCCCAGAATAGCTATGGGCTCCTTTGAAATGTATGAAAAAAGCCCACCTGGCTCCTCAAGTTTTAGAGAATAGGCATACAGCCAATTGTGACTGAGAGTTATATGGCTCTCAAAAGCTCACTTTGGCTCCCTGAAAAAGTCCCTGACGAGCCCGGCTGGCTCCCCACCAAAAAAGGTTAAGGTCAAGCTCATCTGTAATTACAATCAAATTACAATTATTTTCATGTCATAAACAATTGAATGACATTATTCCATTTCAGACTACATTGTGATTACATTTACAATTTATTTTAACTCATACATGATGACATGTTGCATATGATATTTTATCTCTACTGCCATAGTATCTCTGAAACGTTTTGTTCAAATTACAAATCTGGAATGAATTAATGATCCGTATGAAGTATATGAAGTTAAAATCTAGAGATGTAAAATCATTTACAGTTGATGGGCATTCCTCAAATGTAATTGGAAGTTATGAGATTTCAATTACACCTGTAAATTTATTTATGCAATTCAATTTTAAAACGTAATATCCATGTTCATTACTGATTTGATCATGTAATTACAACATAATTGAGCCAAACCCTTGATGTTACCAGGTGCAAGTTTAAATGGTGCAAGACTAATGGAATCTAGATTCATAATAAATGACAAAATACAACTTCCTGAAAACATTACACAAAATAGTGCTAACTCTACTAGTACTATGATGTTACACACTTAGCCTCTCCATGCTGTTTATATATTAAATTATTCCTACCCAAAATTTCACGAATTCAAAAATATCATCATCAATAAATAATTAAAAGAACATCACAATATTGAGGCAGACAAATAGATCATTATATTTGGAGTACATTTTCATCATCCTTGATCGTAAGACGCAAATTATTTGTGCCACTATTCATGACAATCCTACACACTCGTGGAATCATCTTCTTAAAATCTCTAAACATTTTCATTTTATGAGAATATTGGTATGAGAATGAGAGATTTGCAAGGTTTGGTGCATAGCTCTTCACTTATTTGAATCAAGCCAATTGTCAAGTTCTGATAAGTTGATAAATTAATTTCAAGTCAGCTGCTGCAAGAAAATACTCTTCCTTATCAAGCACACTACAACAACACCGGGGTTATTTCAAGTTCAGTGTAGATGTTGGTGTTGAAGAAATGAAATCCGTCTGCTACACCGAGCTCCAACATCAAGCTCAGTGTCATGATACCAACTGCAATTTTTAACAAAAAACACAGATTGATGTCACGCACAATTCATGGTGTTGGATAAAGTTATGCAGACAATTTAAAAAAAAAAAAATGGAAAATATCCTTACTAAAAACTGTCACCAAATGATAATGCCTGCCACAAATAGTGTATGAATCTGAAAGACAAGTTAACCTTTCTTTAATTTCAACAAGGAGTTAATATCAATTGACCATTGTAAAGATACTTCACAGTGGTCTGTGTCTCATAACTGAAGCCTTTTTTCCCTGGCGCCAGCACACACATGTTCGGCCAACAACATCACCAATACCAACATGGAATATGAAATTATGGTGATAGCCTAGTGGATAGAGCGTCTGCCTCACGTCCGAGGTCGCGGTTCGAGCCCGGCTGGGTCATCACCAAAGACTATTAACAGTGGTACCCTCTGCTTTCTAGAACAGAGAAGGGTACTGGGAGGACAGTCTATCAGAATGAAGTGGCTACCTGCCTAAATAAGGCTTATTACTATCTAATTGTGAAACCTCTAGGAGCTGTATCTGATGAATGGACAATTACACATAAATCACTAACACCAACCGTGGTCCTCGGTTCGGCAGACGGTATGGAACACTAGCATCGACACAGATTACAGGAAATAAGTCAGAATTTTCAAGGTCAACCTACACGCCAGCCTTGATTTCAAATTCGGTGTCTCTAGCTGGTGTTGTGTTATATTACACACCAACACTAATTATAACGACCCAAACTTGAATCACAATCTAATATGAGCAGACAGGTTTCGTAATCACAATACAATCTTTCTGGTGAAATGTAGTCTACAGCTCATGTGCTTGGGTTGGTGTATTGAGGCTGGTAGCAGTCAACAGTTCGCAGGGTCGTCGAGAACTGAGCATCCCAGTCGCTTCTGCAACGCTCATCGCCCACCGCTCGAGAGAGTATTTCTTGCTGGTTGGTAGCGTGTTGGCCGCCCTAAACACGGCCGCCCAGCATCCAAACACTGCGTTCCTCATTTCTCAATTGAGGCTTCCAAGTAAGATCGTATGGAGAGCGCACAAGTGGTGTCCATTCAGCGGTCACACACAATGACTGGAGATAATATCAGGTTGGGAGAAAATGGAAAGGATATTGAAAACCTTTACTTTATTATATTAGCAAGGCAGAACAATATGCTCAGCTCTGAATTTTTTAATTCATATTATTTATAGCTATATTATCTATATTCCTACTCTTAGGCTTTCCTATGTATCTCCTCAGAGCTATCTCATCTGTCCTATCTATCTATCCATCCTTATCTTTTCTTTACTATGAATAACACCATCTATCTGTCACTACCTACCTATCCAATATATCATATCACAGTATAATCAATCTATGTATGTATGCATCGTATGTAGATGTATGTATATATGTATCATGGTATGTATTATTTAATTTATTTATTATCTTATTTATTTGTTTGTGGTTGCATTCTTTATATTCACCACATTATTCGCTTGGTAAAGGATTTGATCTTTGTCTCAAGCATCACAAGTAGGAGAAACGAGCGCAACATTACAGAAAATGGCATGAAATTTTGATCATTATAAACAATGAAGACGAAATTAGTCGCTCAAGGTTTGCTCATAGAGGCTTTATAAAGACAGATGGGAAAAAGTATCTGGTTAATCTAGCGTCGTGATACAGACACTAGGGAGCAATTGATGTAAGGGACAATGGAGTCGACCGCAGTCGAAACCATTTCACCACTGATGTGACAAAAAACAAGTGGTTTCAAACCCTACATCGACTCCGACATCCAGAATGTGGATCGAAAACTACCTGGAATTGGAGTAGTTATTCGACCCTAGAGTGAGTTAAAATTTCGTAAGTGTGCAACGCAATATGTGGAGTCGATCTGGATCGACTCCACATACCGGAAGTGACCTCCATTCACTCCTCTCGGCTGGTATCGTCGCCGCAAAAATCAGTCCCGCTGTAACAATCATGCAGAATAGCATTTGCCTTTGATAGATGGCAATGAAAGAATCATATATTGCATACATTTGTCGCAATCTAAATTTTGCACGAGATCGGCGAAATGCAGTGTGCAAATACGACACAGCGGCAAATACAGTGTCGTCCATCTTGGCTATGCCGACTTTCAATTTGTTTCCGTGGTAACGGCGCTTCACTTCCGGGTCATTCTAACATCCGGGTAAGTGGATTCGCGCCACTTACGTCATAACTCACTTTCGATGTGGATTATTGCGGTAGTGTGAACGCGAACACAATGTGGATCGACACCACTTCACTACCTAGGTACGAACCATAGAGATGGATTACTTATAACGCTAGAGGGCGGACTCACTTAAATCGCTGCAAGGAGAGGTCGCCGCCATTACCGTGGTTGGCAACTTTGCTTTATGGTTGCACAGTAACCGATGGAGTCCCGTGAATTGATGGAGCAAAAATGCAAAATTTGTACGTTGCAACTGGTTGCTATAACCATTGACTCACGTAACGTTGCACCATATTCATAGGTAAGTTCCCATATTACTTTGAGTGAATTTAAAGACCATGAAAGTTGTTTTAGAGGCATATTATGAACCCACCTCCTAGCAGTGGGCGTCTCGCTACCTCAGCGGCTAGTTAGCGGCTGTACGCGCTGCGCTCTCGGGGTGAGTTCCCGTGTTGCTTCGTCCAGGCCCAGGTCACTCCCGTCACTCACGGGAGTGGTAGCTGTACAATTCCGATCTCATACAAGGCCAAAAATT
>JZLH01S0018067.1:0-12261 GCA_001188425.1 Eucidaris tribuloides | reverse complement strand
AGTAAACAGATGGCTTTAATGCCTAGTCCCATACATGTTATATTTTGTGTGTTGCATTATGTGTACGTTTACAACGAGGTACCGGTAACAACGAGGTAAACTCGGCAGTCCCGACAACCTCGTTATAACGGGGTTTCCCTGTACGGGCTTGGAGCTTTCAAGAGATTATAAACCATCTGCATGGTCCGCATCAATATCCCACCATCATGTTGCTGGTTTCAGTGCCACAGACACTGCTATCCGTGACCATTCTCCAGAAATCTCAACAAATGATTTCGGGAATCACTTTGCTCCTTCAGGATGACCATGACTACCATCTCCCCTACCACCAACAAATGTCTCTGCCAGTAGTAAACCAATCAATGTAAAGGCCCTGTCACATATTAGTGTTTTGAGTCAACATATGCCTAATGTGTTTGAAAATTTCGCGTACGTTGTTAGTCGTAATAGTAATAAGTAATACGCTTCACATTCGTTGTATTCATTAGCTGTTCGCCCAAGGGTTGCCGGCCACGCTGGTGCTCTCTCGTTTTTATTTTGGACATGTTCAAAGTTTTGAGCTTGCGGTAACATGCTTACCAGCACGCTATGTATTTGTTGAGTATTCGTTGTTCCACACGTTGGGTGTTCACTCTTAATCGTCCACTGTTCGTTCAAAACATGTCCACCTCATCCGTTGCCATAACAAATGCTCGATGCACACATAGCGTCAACGACGAAGGCCCTGGCACACATCAACGTGTAGAGCTAACATGTGTCTGACGTGTTCGGAAATTTGGGTTCACATTGGCGCACGTTGTCAGTTGTTGGTAACACGTAAGACATACGTTGTATTACTTCGCTGTTCATCCAAAGGTCATCAAGGTTTGTTGAAGAACGCTGCTGCCCGATTTTATTTTGGACATGTTCAAAATTTGGAGCGTGCGATGTGTTGATCAACTTCCATTGACTTTAGCTGGGCGCTCGTCTGACGTTCTTGACGCTAGTCCACCATTAGAATAACGTGTGCGTAAAGTATAACTTACGCACAGTGATCATTTTTCTTTTTTTGGTACGTCACAGCCTCCTTGAGTGGTTCCTTCATCATTTCACACTGCACATACGCTGTCTCTCGTAACTTAGGAAGCTACATGCGGTTACCATTCATTCCTCATCCATTGGTCACTAGTTTTTACACCATCTTGGCCTGGAATTCGAGTGTGCTTGCGCGCGTTTTGACTTTGCCAAATTTTGCGGTGAAAAACATGTACACTAGGCATATGTTGGCTCTAAACGCTAATATGTGACAGGGCCTGAAGGTTTCCACCCTGTAATCATAGTCAGTGTAGTCCCTCATAAGATTTATATGAATCATATGATTGAGCACATGTGCAAAATATCTCTGCATCTACATGACTTTCAGCTCCATTCTTTCTCTGCATGATTTCAGCATATTTGGTTTAGGCAAGCCCTGCACAGGCACACCTTCTCCTGAACTACAGAGGTTGAAGAAAACAAGCCACTCAAAGATGGTCTAACTACTGTTAAACACTAAACTTTCGCGAATAGGAGCCAACGGTCATTTTGCGTGCAGGAAGCTTTTGTGAATCTTTGAACCCTGGTCTTGAACTGCTATTCTAAAAGGTGTGCAGACAAAAACTTCCGCGTGCATTTCACTTTCGTGATTCTTAACTCCTCGCGAAATTCACAAAAGTTAAATGCTCGCAAAAATTTTAATTTTACAGTATTGACAGTCTGAATCAAGGGTGTTAATGAAGGGAGGAAACACTGCAAAATCAATGACATTAAACACCCGATGTTAGCAGGCTGCTACTCTACTTCCACGGATGAGAGACATACAAACTTGACACGAGGGTAGGGTTGGCAGACATATCCTTGGTGAATAACAACGTATGTTAATCACCATGACTTATGCTGACTCTGCCTACATGAAATGATAACACATCATCCCCATTGTCATGGGGTTAATTCAACTAAGAACCTGTCTAGATAGGACTCACTTGACTGCATTCACATTTGTTTGCCCTGGCTCCGTCTCTTGATCCTGGTCTATGTCCATGTCCACTTCTTGGTTCTTTTGCCCCATAAAGGCAAGGTGCTGCTCGCTCATGCAGTGCGCCATATACATCTGTCATGGAAATATGCACACTCACTTAATTCAGGGAATTACAGGGTTCATACACTGACATATTTTCAAAATTCCCAGAGTAATTTTTCAAGACTGTTTTCATACTTTTAAACGTGTAAAAATACATCATTGCAATACTAACAAACCCGCAATTAAGGGTGAGGTATTCACTGATCTCCAAATATTCCCTGACCCGTATGAACGCTGGGAGTACCCGGTAAAGATTGCCAGGGTAGCTCTCTGCAAAGCAAGCGTAGTACAAACATGTACATTTCATTAATATTTATATTCCAAAAAGGGTCCTCTCTTTAGTTCACTACTTCAAACATGAATTTGGTTTTGAATGTTGGAGAATCCAAATTGAAATTGTTATGTTCCAACCTACAAAATGCTTGTTGTACTTCTCATGAATTTCTGTGGAAACTAGATGTTTTTTTTTAAAAAAAAGCTTGAATTGTCAGTGACAGACTTACACATACCTTACACATGTGGGAAAATGTCTGTTCACTTGGTAAAATGTCAATTACTGATACGGATAATGATTATGTCTATTTATAGTGCTTCATATCATACTCCCAGCATGAGAGTTTGCTCTCTATTCTAATTGTCAACACTTTTTATGCTCATAATGATGAAAATAAATGAGTCTTCAACAGATTCTTGAAGTATTTTCTTGTTGGATAAAAGCAGAGAGTACATTAATAAGTACTTTCTTAAAAAGGGGGGGGGGAATACACACCGCTTGGGAGGTACATGTCAGCCGGCAAACTGTGCAATACAGGCTACTAGATGTCTTTCCTGCCACTACCTTTTCAAGTCCAGGTCTCTGTGAGGAAGTCTGTAACATAAATACAAACAGATAAACAAGTGAATAAATGTCACATGATTTGATACCTTACATCCTATGTTACAATAACTTCACAAACCTTGTTCCTTAAACTGTGATCATGTTCAACAGAATTTTGTAGAAACAGGAGTAACCAGCTTTCAGTGCAGTACACTCCATTACCAAAATGGCAGATTCAGATTGATAAGGAGACAGACATTGTATACTAGGGAGGCTACAATTATCTCACTTTTCTTCTTTAAGTACTATTTCCACATTTTGTAAACAAGGTAAGTAAACTACATCTTCAGTATTCAGATAGGCTAAATCTGTAAAACTTGACTAGACAAATATTGTGATATTGTATGACTGATTTGTCCATCACATTTTGTTTAATGAATATCAATTATTATGCACAACTTTTAAACATTAGGGCCATAATTTGGGATTCTTTATATTAACCTGTTGCTTACTCTGTCATCCCTCGTCCATCCAGACTTTCAAATCTCAAACGATAATGGCAGCATATAATTGACTCTTTGTTACACTATGCTTAGTCTGTAGCTTCTATTATTACCTTGCCATGTGTTAAATGATTATGTTTAATATGTATGTAGTACCTACGTGTCTATAATTTGTGCACCATGAGTGTTTTGGGACAGATGTGTGTGCATTGGAAATGCAGAAATTATTATTATTATTACTATTATTATTATTATTATTATTATTATTATTATTATTATTATTATCATCATCACCATCATTACGGGAACAAGGTGTGCTACATTTTAACTCTTTAGGAATTATAGAATTTCAGAAGCAAAGGGTTAAGAAACATTGAGCACAATAGATGAACATGATCTCTAATGAACTTGTTATTAGTTTTATGAATGCCCGAGTGATTTGGTGTACTAATTCTATCATTGTGACAAAAATGACAGGGCAATAGAAAATATAAAGGTTGGAGTACAATTACTCACTTTGTATTGTTCCTGGACACTGCTCGATGCAGGAGACTGACTTGTGAAGCTTTGGCCTTGTGGTGGTGTGACCTTTTTTCCTTGTGAAGGCGGCTTAAGAAGATTAACTTTGATTGTGCCTTTAGCAGCCGCCTTCTGCATCTGCTTCTTTTTCCTGATATTTTCAGTTTCTTTCCATTCAAGTACATCTTTTGATGGAACTGCTTCGACGCTGAATAGATCTGGTATTGGGTTGGACTTCTGATGCTGCTGTTGCTGCAAGTTGGCAGAAGACATACGTTCTGGAGATCTTATACGGTCTGCTGAAAGTCTACGTGTTTGGTTTGCTTCAGGAAAACCACCTAGGATGTTCGCACCAGTACCCATCTGATGTGGAGGTACAGGAATACCACCACCACCACCACCTGACTTCATCTGAACAGCTTGATTCCTCACCTTCTGCTGTTGCTGTTGTACCAGTTGTGGCTGTTGCTGGAATTGGGATTGTTGAACATTCATATTTTGCTGGGGTAACTGGTTCAGCGATTGTACTTTCTGTACCTCAATACCACCCCATGGCTGTTGTTGTAAAACCTGTCCCCCTTGGGCATACATCTGCTGCTGTTGTGGGTAATTTGGTACAGTTTGTACAAGCTGGGGTTGCAGGTTTTGTTGAGGGAACTGCTGTTGCTGTTGTATCCCTGTACTCCCTACAAATTGCTGGTTTGGGTTACTGGCATGCACATCCTGTAACATGGCTGGCCCTTGGTTAATGCCTGACATGCTTTTATTCTTTCCGTCTTTCCCGTCCTTGTTACTTTGGTTGTTCCTAGGACTTCTACTCCGGCTTCTTCTCTGGTCCCTACTCTGACTTCTACTCTGGTTGTTCCTAGGACTTCTACTCCGGCTTCTTCTCCGGTCCCTACTCCGACTTCTACTCCGGCTCCTACCCCGGCCCCTACTCCTATCCAGGCTCCTACTCCTACTCCTTCGCCTTGACCTTGTCCTCCTAGGATTCAAATCTTCATATCTGCTTCTCTTTCTGCTCCGTTCTTCACTTCTGCTCCTAACACTGGGTCTGTTCCTGTCCCTGCTCTTGTCTGTACTGTTACTCCTGTCCCCACCTTTGTTCCTGTCACTGGATCTTGGGCGATCTGGCACAACAGCCTGGCTTCCCTGCTCACTCCTGCCAACACCAGATACCGGTACCGGTAGGTTCTGTTGGTTTCCAGAATGCTGGTTACTCTTGCCAACACCAGAAACCGGTACTTGCAAGTTCTGTTGCTGGTTTCCGGAACGCTGGTTATTCTTGCCAACACCAGAAACCGGTACTGGAAAGTTCTGTTGCTGGTTTCCGGAACGCTGGTTACCCCTACCAACACCAGTTACCGGTACTGGCAGGTTCTGTTGCTGGTTTCCAGAAGACTGGTTACTCTTGCCAACACCAGAGACCGGTACTGGAAAGTTCTGTTGCTGGTTTCTGGAACGCTGGTTACCCCTACCAACACCAGTTACCGGTACTGGCAAGTTCTGTTGCTGGTTTCCAGAATGCAAGTTACTCTTGCCAACACCAGAAACAGGTACTGGCAAGTTCTGTTGCTGGTTTCCGGAACGCTGATTACCCCTACCAACACCAGTTACCAGTACTGGCAAGTTCTGTTGCTGATTTCTGGACTTTTGACTTACGTTAAGGTCCAAACCAGGAATGCTCAAGGAAGTAACTTCATCCCACATTTGATCAGAAACATTCACAACCTGAAGAGAGGCTGCATCAGTTTTCCCCTTCTGATTCTTCCTTTTCCCTCTCCTAGCTTTCTTCTTCTTTGGATCTTGCTGCTGCTGCTGCTGCTGCCCAGGTAATCGTGCCTGGTTCTCACTTGGATTGGTAGTGGGTTTTTGATTCTCTACTACCAATTTCACGTCTTCTACTCCGGGCGGCAGAGGTTCAGTGCTTGGTGATTCAGACTGTAAGTAAGAATGAACATTCAAAAGTCACTTTGTTTACTGCTTACAAGATCACAAGATACACAGTTTACCAAATTTCCAGTCAATTCTCATGTTTTTTTGTGGGGGGGGGGGGAGGAGAGATAAGGGTCAAGATAAAGGGTCTCAATGAGTTAAACAGTTAATGTTCAAGTACAGTCAAACCTGTCTTAGCGGCCACCTCTCTATAGCAGCCAACATGTCTATAGTGGACACTAACATAATTCCCCTGAAGACAAATCATGTGTTAAAGAACCTGTCTATAGCAGCCACCTGTCTATAAAGGCCACAATTTTTGTTTCCTTGGGTGGCCACTACAGACAGGTTTCACTGTAACAATCCAAACCCTTTTATCACTCTAGAACTGGCTTGAGGCAGTATCGCAATAACACATTTGACACCAGGCTGCAAGAGTACTGTATTCGTGATACGTACATGCAGCAGATGTCATTTGAGTATCTACTCAACTGCCAAGAAATACTTAAACACGTGCTAAAGGATGGCAAGAGGGAATGGCAACAACATTTTTGCCAAAGCCCGGGGGTGACTGTTCTTCTACAGAATCTAGCTGTGGAAAGGCCACAGCAGAATGCATGAAGATTCGTCCTGTACCAAAGTAATGAATGTTTTGCTTAAAATTTCAGTATTGATATGGTGCCAGGTGTTACTGGGACATGCCCAATAGAAAGTTAAAGCATCGGTACAGCAATACTGACTGTTCAACGTTGACACCTCATGAATGTTGGCTCTTCCAGCAAATTATTTGATAAATGTGAAAATGAAGACATTTTCACAAGCTCTTTCACCTAAACTGAAAATGGAAACATTTTGAAGGGTATGAAAAAGTATGTACAGCCAAAAATATAAATAACTAGTGAGTGCTGTCTGTGCTGATGTGTAAATGATAGAATAAAGACACAAAAATCCTGATCAGTCATGGTAACATTCACATGAAAAGGATCACTTGACCATTTTTTTTCGTTGATACGAGTATAATTCTTGACCGAGTGAGAAAAGTGGTCCATAAAGAAATGGCAAATGAGCAATGCTAACATTCTATTTTAACCAGTCCTTGACACATTTAGAAATATTAAATATGTTTGCACTACCAAGAATAAGTGATTCAAATTTTCCATATTAAGAATGATTAAAAGAATTGTTTGCCTGTTTGTTGGGAATAACCAAGGTGATAGGTTGCTTGAATTCATCAGACAAATATTGAGCTTTACATACAAAGTTGCCTGGACTTACACAAGCAATGGGGGAATTACACAAAAGCAATACTCTGCAATAGCGTATAAGACTGAACAGCTTTTCACCAATCTAATAACAAGATAGGTACAAATAATACGGAACAGGAAAAAAAGTCCATGTTCAAAACTAAGCCAAGGCCAAGCTTGCTATATGTGGACTGCAATGCTTTGTGTAACACCAGAAATATCTAAAAAGATTTTTTTTAAATATGTAATTCTGATGTTAAACACACCATTAAGACCCACTATTTCAAATTAATTTGTGAAAAAAAAATACAACTTAGAGTTAAATTTAACTCTGTACGAAATCTCTCTCTATGTTCATGTATTGGAGATGTTAATAAGGTTTTGGAGATTCAGACGTATCACAGGGTCTGTGGCATCCCGTCTAGTAGTCATTTTCAACAGAGGGGACGGGCGACGTGCAAGGAGCCCTTTGAAGTTTTTCTTACTTTGGGTACCTCAGATTATTAATCCCACACACACTACATGACACTTACACGAGAATCAGATGGGATCCTCCAATTAGGTAGGCAGTGCGGTGCTGGGCTTAAATAATTTATTAATTTTTCTGCCTACATACCTTGTACATGTATTTGTAGATAGTTTGTTACATGCTTCAGTCAGTGATTTCACGAATTTAATTCTATCTACTTTCGTACCATGTACCTGTCTAACCCCTGCTGATCGCTTGATGTGATTACGTGAAGTAGTTCATACCATCACTAGGATGACTCGAGGTACACTCTCCATACAGAGTATATAGTTGAATCTATATGCACACTATCACAGCTGTTATATTCTGTCATTATTAGTTATCAGTGAATATCTCAGGGTTGAAAAAGAGGATGGGTCATGGTCCTGTAGCATATTACAAGTAAACCAACTCTGAGAATTTATTATGCACAACAAAGCAGTAAGTACCAATAATCTCTCATCAACAAAAAAAAAAAATCAAATCAAATCAATTCTATCTAAAGTACAAAGTTAACTGAAATTGACTATAGATAAAAATAATTGATTAAAAAACAGAAAAAAGAAAGAAAAAAGAAAGGAAAAAAAAATCACAGGTGAATTAGACAAAGAAGATGGCAAACATTTACGTAATGAAAGTTATAGTCAATTATGAGCAATATTTTAGGAATTCATTTCCTGATGATGTACTCAGTCTGTACAAAATGATTAAAATAACTTTTTACTCTGAACACCAGAAGACTTGAAATGTGTGTAAACTGTAAAGGGACATAAACACTACAAGGCATGTTCGCTGCCAAATATCTGTGCACAAATTGAAATCTGTGGTGTACATTGTGGTCCCTGTTAAATGAGCAAAGTAATTGGAATGTTGACTACATACTTGCACAGCTTGACCCCCTGACAAGCCAGGATACAGAAGATGGTGTGGGTGTCCAGTGTATGATCTTTAAAACCAATTATACACACACTGGACACAGTTACATCCCCAAAGACTGCGGGGATAAATATTTCATATATGTACATTATGGGCAGTAGCATAGCAGGGGTTCATGGGGGGGATATGGGGGGGGGGGTAAGGATGGGGGTTGGGGAGGATGGGGGAGGATGGGGGAGGATGGGGGGAGGATGGGGGGGAAGGATGGAATTGGGGACCTCCAACTTATCACAACATATAATGGTATAAGCTGCGTTCACAAAGGCAGTTATTACCGGTCATATCTTTGTCAGGCATAAGTTCGACAGATTAAAAAATTTTCTGTTGATCCACTAACACGTCCACATGCATCGGTATTAGCACTTATACCCGACACGTTTATGCCCGATAAAGCTTACTCACGGTATTACAGGTAATAGCAGACCGGAAATGACGTGTGTCAAGGAGTTATCGGGTCGTAACCTCTGACCCAAATTGCACGATATGTGAATTAGTAAACAATAAAAAGTCGAAGCCAACAGTTTGGACTAGCATAAAAGGTCACAGTTATGTCAGACAGCGCAAATTTACAGTCCACACATACATGTATTTTGTTATTACCGGACTTATGTCTGGTCTTCTTCGAATATAGATCGTTGGGTAAAAGTCGCGCTATATCCGATAGAGTTATGTCCGACAATCGTCCTCACTGCAACTTTATATCCGACGCTATTACCGACACAAGTTATGACCGGTTACAAGCAACTTATGTCCGATCGTCTGGACACGGCTATAGATCTAGAAAAATTTGCAGAGGGAAAAAACTTCAAGCCCAAAGGAGGTATCTTACAACAAAGTTGTACCCGAGACCACAGGTTCCAAGACTGAAGCCACCTCCAAAACACAATCTTTCCATAGGGTTTGTGCATGTGACTCGGACCGAGACCAAGACTGAGGCCACTAGAAATTGGTTTTGAGGCAGGCTTTGGCTACAGCAGGGCTCGACACTAGCACTTGCCCGCTTGCCCGGGGCAAGTAAAATTTCAAGTCGGGCAAGTAAAAACTCCAAATGTTGAAATTTACTTGCCCAATCGGGCAAGTAAAATTTTGATCATGAAATGAACAAAACATAAAAATCTTACAAAAAAACAAAGTATGTCTAAATTTTGTGTTCAGTTAACTTAAATACCAAATTTCATCATTATTTTTGTTCAATATACTCAATTTTATGACTCTTTAAATTCATAAATTACACCTTTCGCAACCTCCACAAGTAATTTAATAAACGTCTAATTTCTCTAAAAGGGCCTTGTTGGTTAGTAAGAAATCATTTTTAATGTTTTTGATTAATTGTTTATTTTTGGGCAAGTAACTTTTTCATTTGGGCAAGTAAAAATCTGAAAGTGATAATTTTACTTGTCCAAAGGGCAAGTAGGGAAAAAAGTTAGTGTGGAGCCCTGGCTACAGCATTGTCTTGGAGCATGGGAATAATGGTAGTCATGTCCTTGAAGTTGTGTTTTTGTGATGAAAACGGGGACTTCAGATCCAGGAGCAATCCCAACCGGCGAGTATAGACAAAGATTCATAAGAACCTAAACCCCAGCCAGGAGATTGCAAAGATTGGCTTCATCAGGTTCGGTGAAGATTGCTTGCAATTTGGGTCGAAAATATTTTCTCAGCAAGAGATGCCAATTTCTATTGAAGAACCAGCACCGTCATGTGTTGAAAGTATGACATCACAGATTGAGGTGACAGAGTGGAAACACAATAATTTGATGGTTCCACGCACGTGTCCAGAAAGTAGTGCAGGGTCAACGTACATTATCTTAAGAGTTATTCGATGCAATCCGTAACAGACTGATTGAACAGTTTACTTGTATATACTATTAAGGTACGAATTAGACTAATCATCATCATCTTATGATTAGTGATCAATCCATTTCTTTCTGTTTCTAAAACAATTTGTTTCATTTCTTCTAAATTGCTTCCGAAAATATGCACATTTCATTCATTTCACAACTGTAAATATTACTCTGTGTCAATTGTAATGCACAAGTAATCTACACTCTGTACACACATGTACATGTAGTACACGGATCACTTATAAAAATGATGCCTTTTTGATGCTAACAATACAACTGTATCTACAGTGTATGATGAAACTTTACATACCTTTCTTTGCAGTAAAGATCAAGCTTCCCATATTATAGCTAAATTTCACCAAGACTACTACTGAAACTACCATGTTGAAACAATGAAGGTCTATCCCGAAACTGATCCAATGGAAATCTAACACAATATCCCATGGGTTCATTTCAAATACCAATACATGTAGTAGTAGCCACGCGAATCAAGATTGACACATGGACATTTAGTATCTATCATCATCATGCAAGGACGCATGTGGGTTGAGTTATGATGATGAGGATGGTGGTGATGATGATGATTAGCAAACCAGATGACTGATTATCAAAGCAATCATTTACAATTTCACAATGTACAGGCCAATCAACTAGACTTACAGCTTGAGTATGTTGTTAATTGTTCCAGATTGTATTCTTAATTTGCACAAGGTCAAAATGGGTTAATCGAAGGAATGATACAATGCTGTAGGCCTATACACCCGACACAAATTAGTTCCAATTCAAATAAAATATGAATTGTTAAACATGACTTTGACTTTTGCAGGGCTCGACACTAGCACTTGCCCGCTTGCCCGGGGCAAATACAATTTCATGCCAGGCAAGTAACTTTTAATATTTTGCACTTTTACTTGCCCGATCGGGCAAGTAAAAGTCTGATCCTCAAATAAAAAAAAAACATGTCCAAAATCCTACGAAAAGTAAACAAAATATATGTAAAATTGTTTAATCCATTTTATACTAATTCCCTCATTCCACCTTTTGCAAACTCTAGAATTGAAATAACAATCTTCGAACGCCACAAAAGGTCTTGGTTGCAATTAGTGTGAATTATTTTTTATGTTTTTTTTTATTATTAAATTGTTTATTTTCGGGCAAGTGAATTTTTCATTCGGGCAAGTAAAAATCCGAAAGTGATAATTTCACTTGCCCAAAGGGCAAACAGAAAAAATAGTTAGTGTGGAGCCCTGAATTATGTAATTGCATCAAATGTAGGCACAGTGTTTACCGTCACTTTCCTTCCAGTTATCTTTCTCTCGTTGGTTGACAAATATATACGCAATAATTATGCAGACTGAATGTAGCGATCTTGCAAGTTATTAAGTTCTCTGGCCTCTGCAATAGTTTCTTGGTAGTTATTTCAAGTGTTCCATATCAATTAGTGCATTTTCACACTAGTTCTGTGTGAAACAACAAGTGCACCGGCTACAAATGGGTCCTTCTCCTTCCCCCAACTTTCTCCTCTGTGTTCTCTCTAGCAGTCCAGCTCACTTTTCTTACTGGCTCTCAAAGCAACTTAAGGCTATTTCAGCCCAGGTTTTTACTTGGGGGTGGGGGTCAATTTGAACCCCCCCCCCCCTCCTTCAGATCTTGGCATGCGCACAGAGCCGGATGTAAATTACACGAATGTATAGAAAAATTTTTCAAAAAAATATTTTTTTTCTATTTTTTAAGTACGGTAATTAATTATGCAAATAAGTGCATGAAATTATGTTTTTGCCTATAACTCACTTACAATAGCTAGTAGAATACTAATTTTTGGTGAAAATATTCATTCTGACATTTCTCACAATTATCTAC
>JZLH01S0018058.1:91665-114189 GCA_001188425.1 Eucidaris tribuloides | reverse complement strand
GAATTCCTGTTTCACCCATTGGTCCCCTTCTTTTTAGCATTGAAATTGCGACCGGCTCTCAAATTCCATTAGAATGCCGACCCTTCTTCGATTAATGAGACGACCCGTAATTTTGCTGTTCATGATGGTTTCCGACCTTTGTCGCATTATTAATAAGAAACTATTTTCTTCGATATGAAAGCGACCCATTGTCCCATTATGACTTCGCAACCGTCTTATGTTTTCAGTTCATGAATACGCGACCCTCTTTTGATTATGAATAACGACCCTCTCTTCGATTATGTATTTTGATTATGAATAACGACCCCTTCCCGATGACATTATGAATAGCGAACCCGCTTTATTGATCGTAGGAATTACGACCTCTTTTTCCATTATGAATAGGCGACCCTCTTACCCATTAGAGCATACGACCCTCTTTTATGATTAGAATAACGACCCTTCCCATACAGTTAACTGAACTGCGACCGCTCTTACTCGATTATGAATGCGACCCCGTTTTATGATTATGAAGTAACGACCTTACCTCTACATGTATGAATAGCCGGACCTCTTGTCGATTAATGAATACGACGTCCTCATCTTTGATTATGAATAAGACCCTTCCCATAACATTATGAATACACGACTCCTCTTTTTCCTTAGTGAATAACGACCCTATTCCATACATTATGAATACCGACCCTCTTACTCCATAAAATAGCGACCCTCCTTGTATGATATGATAACGACCCTTCCATACTTAAATGAATAGCGACGCCCTCTTACTCGATTACAATAGGGCGACTGCCTCTTTAGATTATGAATAACGGACCCCCCTTCCCATAACATTATGAATAGCGACCTCTGTTCCGAATTATGAATAGCGACCCCACTTTATGAAATTTATGATAAGCGGACCCTTCCCATACATACTGAATCAGCTGACCCTGCTTCTTTGATTATGAATACGAACCTCTTTTATCTCGAAATTATGAATAGCGAACCGCCTCTTTTATGATTATTGAATACGACCCTAATTTTATGCATTATGAATAACGACTCTTCCCATACATTATTGAAGAGATCGACCCTCTTCTCCATTAGAGATAGCGACCACTCCTTTGATGAGTTATGAATAACGACCCTTCCCATACAGTATGAAATAGCGACCTTCTACTCGATTATGAATAAGCAGACCATCGTTTATGATTATGAATAAGACCCCTTTTCCCATTCTACATTAATGAATAGGCGACCCTGCTTCCTCCTTTATGATAGGCGACCCTCTTACTCTGATTATGAATAGCCGTGCGGGGGCTGTGGGGTGCTGTGACCTCCTTTTAATGATTATGAATAACGACCCTTTGCCATATACATTATGAGATACGACCCTTTTCTTTGATTATAATATCGACTCCTCTTACACGATTATTGAAAAGCGACCCTCTTTATGAATTATGAAAACGACCCTTCCCATACATTATGAATAGCGACCTTTTGCTCGCATTATGAAATAGCAACCCGCCACTTTATGATTATGATAACGACCCTCCGCCTACATTCTGAATAGCGACCCTCTCTTGATTTATGAATAGGCGACCTTCTTAATTTTGATTATATGATACGACCCTCTTATGTTATGAATATACGCACCCTCTTTATGATATGAATAACGAGACTCTTCCCATAACAATAGAATATTCGACGCCTCTTTAACTCCGCATTATGAATAGTGAACTCTTTTATGATTAGAATAACGACCCTTTCCGCATACAAGGTTATGAATAGCGACCCTCTTAACTACGATATATGAATAGCGACCCTCTTTTTCCAGTTAAATGAGTAACGACCTCCATTACATTAGTGAATAACACCAGCCTCGTTTTCCATTACTGAATAACGACCCTTCCCGCATACATTATGAATAGCGACCTTTTTCTATTGATTATGAAATAGCGACCCTCTTATTTCATTATGAAACAACAGACCCTCTTCTTTGATTAGTGAAAGCGAGACCTTTTTCAATTTGATTATAATATGACACCTCTTACATCCATTGATGAATACGACCCTCTTTTAATGATATAATAACAGACCCTTCCCATACATTATGATAGCGCGATCCTCTGCCGATTATGAATAGCGACCCACTTTAATTATTATGAAAAGACCCTTCCATACATTATGAATAGCGACCCCCCTTCTTTGAATTATGAATAGCGAACGGCTCTTATTGATATATGAATAGCGAGCCCTCTTTATGATTATGACATATACGACCTTCCATACATTATGAATAGCGACCTACATTCTTTGATTATGAATAGCGAACCTCTTAGTGATTACTGAACTACGACCCGCTCTTTTATGATTATGAAATAACGGACGCCTTCCATACATTCATGAATAGACGACCCCTTCTTTGATGTAACTGATTAGCGGACCTCGTTACGCGATTAGTGATAGCGACCCTCTATTTATGATTATAATAAGACCGACAGCCATTATACAACATATGAATAGCGACCCTTGGCTCGATTATGAAGTAGTGACCCCACTTTATGGTGTTAATGAATAACGCCTTCCCATACATTATGATAGGCGGACCCTCTTCTTGTGATTAGTATAGCAACCTTTTTACTTTGATTAAATAGAAATATCGACACCTCTTACTCGATTAGAATAGGCGACCCTCTTAACTCGATTATGATAAGGACCATCTCTTTTTTTCCATTTATGAGTAACGACCTTCCCATACATTATGAATAACGACTGCTTTTTCCATTAGAAATAACGACCCTCCATACATATGAATAACCGACCACTCTTTTTCCATTATATGGACATAACGACCTCCCATACATTATGAATAGCGAACCCTTTTCTTTAGATTAATGAATAGCGACCTCTTTTCGATTATGCATAACGGATCCCTCTTCTTTGATTAGTGAATAAATGCGACCACCTTTTGCTTCGATTATGGACTAGCGACCTTATGAATATTTGACCTTCTTATAAATAGCGACCTCTTCTCCTATTATGAATAGCGACCCTCTTTAATCGATTATGATAGCGACCCTTAATGAATATTGATCTGTTATGAATAGAGCCCTCTTTTTGTATTATGAATAGGACCCTTATAACATAACGACCCTGAGTTTGGGTATTATGAATAGTGACGCCCTTATGACTTTCATTACTGTATAATGACCCTCATGTACTATTTATGAATAGCAGTCCTTATGAATAATTTTTTTATGAATAGCGGTCCTTATGACTAGCGGGCGGACCCCGATGTATGACCGTACCAGTAACATCATGGAAGTGAATGATGCCAGGAATTAGCAGCTCTTCACACAAAAGTCTACGGCTTTATGGAACAGTCCCCCAACACAGGCTGCACTCCGGCAGCACATCAAGCGTGCATGTCTGCAGGCCAATGCTGGAACCAGACTCTGGTCCTGAATCCTGACCAACCTAGCACATCTGACTGGGCCTGGACCAAAGAAAACCTCTTGGTGGCAGCTTTTTTTATGACAATCTTGCTGGAAGCATCAAAATCGAACTGATCCACTACAGCTGCAGGAAGAAGTGTACTAGCTGCTGCAAGTGCATTGCTCTATGTGTTCGGGAGATTGTTAGATGCAATCAGATACCTGTACATTTACGGGCTGGATGTGTCTTTTGCAAGCCTACACTTCAACATTGAGCAAATACACTGGTGTATGGAAGAACATCCTATTTAACAACCTTCAGCAAAGTGAAAGAGTTAGAAATGCAGTTTTAGTGGAATTATAGCAAATGTTTGACTTTGATTTGATTTTTTTGTCTCTATTGACAAAGATTCTCCTAGTCAGTGCTATACTATTTTTAGAGCGTGCATGCATGTCTCTTATTACCTCCATGGGCATTAACTCCTTGGTACACGTACAATGTAGATGATCTTGCATTCCTTTTCAGCACCTGACACATGCCAGCACAACCATCTGATATTACATAAGTACCAAGTGAGATTTGGAACAGTGTGCCTAGTAGGTACACTACACAATTGTTTATTGCATATTTTTCAAAATTCATGTAATTTCTGATCTTCAGATTTCACAGACAAATGCTTTATAAGTAGGGAGTTATTTTTTTCTGTTGTGGGAGGGTTGCAAATGAGACTTCCTACCTTCAAGCGTTAATACTAGTATACTATAGTAGTGGTATTTACTGTCTTGAGGTCACGGACCTCTCTGTACTCTACACATACAGACTTTGTTCAGTGCAAATATGATAATATTGCACAGATTATCTTACAACATGATTTCGTGCAAATGATATTTGAGGTCACTGACATCAGGTGAAGCCCTATTTTTTTCTGAAGTATTTAACCTCGTACAGATACCTGTTACGTTGCATCAACAGTCTGTGGAATAGGTTTTGACACTTTAACTATAACAAATGCATGATTTTTACAATATTAACAGTTTATCATGAAACCAATCAATCTCAAAATCAATATTTTGATGTTTTAAGATCATTGGCCTATCACTGTCATAGTTCGATACCTAAGCATATAAACCAATGCTCTGTGGAAACAGTAGACAATTATTTTGTAGCATAAATGCATGGTCATATATGATAAATAGTTGACCATGAACGATCCATCTAATATCAATACATTTTGACGTCATTGACCTTTCACGGTCATCAGAGGTCAAAGGCAGAAGCCAGTTCACAATTATCAATGCTCAGTGCAATATAAAGATAATTCCATTGTTGACACAAATGCATGCTTAAAGCATGTACATCATAATCAATTCAATCATTAACCAAATGACGCAAAATATCAATATTCTGATATTCTGAGGTCATTGACCTTTTAAGGTTATCAGAGGTCAACGGTAGAATCCCATTATTAATCAATAACGTTCAGCGGAATATGAAAACAATTTCATTGTAGCACATATGCTTGCCTAATGCATGTACATCATAATCACGTTTATCATTAACCAATGATGCCAAATATCAATATTCTGATGTTTTGAGGTCATTGACCTTTCACACTCCTCAGAGGTCAAAAAAACTTTTGATAATCAATATTGATCTGTGAAATATGAAGACAATTCCACTGTGACACAAATACGTGTTTTAGCGCATCATTACCATATTTATCATTTAACCAATGACGCCAAATCAATATTTTGACATTTTGTGGTCATTGACCTTTCACAATCATCAAAGGTCAAAGGTGAAAGCCTCTTAATAATTACCAATGCTCTCTGGAATGCCAGGGCAACTCCATTGTAACAAAAATGCATGTTAAGTACATCACAACAATGTTTATTATTACTAAAATGACGCCAAACCTCAAAATTTGCTTAATTTAAGGTCATTGACCTCTAGAGGTCACCAGAGGTCAAATCTGACTTACCTCCCGATCTTAAAATAAAGCTTATGGCATGTATTAACACTGGTGAAAGTTTCATGCTTTAGTCAAATTTTGCACAGTTCTCCTGATTTTGGCTGCTAATAAATTTATCATTTATTGATACATGTCAATTGTTTTGTTTTCATTTTTTTTTCAAGAATTAGACGAGTCTCGTTTGACAACGACTACCATTCGTCTGCAAGATGGAAAGGGGAGGCACGAAGGGCGCGTCGAGGTCAAAGGTCAAAATACCTGGCATTCAGTTTGCGGCCGTCACTGGGATATCTCTCACGCATCAGCCACGTGCAAGTCGCTAGGTTTTCCCGGCGCTTTGGAATCATTCCCCGTGTCCCCTTTTGTGTCTGTGACAAGCGACTCCGCCCCAGTCTCCACCAGGGACTCCGCCCCAGACTCCACCAGCGACTCCGCCCCGGACTCCACCTCGGGCTCCACCGGCACCCCGTACTCCGCCCGGGGCTCCGCCCCAGACTCCGCCCCGGTCTCCGCCCTGGACTCCGCCCCGCTAGTTATTGGTTGCAATGGCTCTGTCGGGGATCAATGCGACCAATTCGGATTCTTCGAAGACTTTCACCATTCCTGCGATGATAAGGATCACCGAGCGGCGGTTGTTTGCTGTCGAAGTAAGAATTTCATGTTTTATCTCAACAAATTGAAGTCAATATTTCCCCTCAAATTATTAAATGTGAATATGAGTGGTAGTATGTATAGTCGATCTTGAAGAATGCGTCACTTAGTGCTTGTCAAGACTTTAAAGTAAACACTTTCACGCAAAAGAGGATTAAATTAAGAACAGTAGAGAATCTCGAGTAAATTTCAGTGAATTTCATTCAGTATGGGATGATTTTTATAAAGTTATAAAGCCTTTGTAGCACCCGTCTAACAGTAGTTATTATTTAGAAATAATATGGGCAAGATTTTTTTAAGATACTAAAAAAAAGGAAATTGATACTGGTTCAATAAATTATAGAGAAAATGTGTAATTTTACACTTTTGAATATTTAAATTTTTAAACAGTTACCATGTAGAAGAATAACAGTTTTAGGGTATTTCAAAATATAGTAACAATAATGTACTAAACTTTCCCATCTTCCCCCTTCCCCTTACTTCTTCTCCTTTTTTTTCCTTTCCGCTTGTCTCTCACCATTATGCTACTTTTTCTCCTGATTTTTCTTAGTTGTCATTTAGGTATACCTTTCCCTGGCTTTATTGGAATGGAATTTTTGAATGAATGTTTATATAATGTGCTATTGCCCATACGTAATTTTTGTGATATGTTAATTGTTTACGTGGTTTTCTACTTTACTAGTCTGTTATATTCAATAACTATCCTTTGCAAATTAAATATTTTTTACAGTGCACCAAAACAGCCAGAGCGCGATTTTTATGGCAAAGTAATTTTTGTTATTTTGTGCATGACAATAAATGTTAAATCTTAAAAACTCTTGAATCTTGAAAATACAAATAAACTCTGTTCAATATTTTAAACTCAAACAGCTCAAAATGAAAGTGTCTGGAAGGTGTCACATGACCAGACCTTCGATCATCTCGGAATTGATGTTGACGTCATCCAATTATTTCCTGTGGTGACGTTTGGGTGCGATGAATCTGCTTTTCATTTTACGGAAACAGCTGCAATCTTGTCGGACCAACATGCCAGTGGTTCTGATCAATGCATCACGGTAAGACCACGGAATAATTTTATGCATATCTCTGGAAAGAAGGTTGTCCGTAAAAACATTGTTGCCCAGACTTGCCCGACATAGCAATATCTAATGTAAGTTGGATTTTATAAACAGGATCATGGAATAGCTCGTTACTGGGCCTCCCATAAATACAAATCCATAAATATGATTGCATTAATTACATGTATTAACCGATCTTTTCAGCAAAAATAAATATCTCTTTTGTGTATAGTGTTTGGGTTATTAGGACGCTTTTTCTCAACAGTGGTTTAATGAGTTATATTGTTTTTAAGTTATGTGTGTGTGTAGTCGTTGTGACTTAGTGGATAATTTCAGTGGCTTCTCATGTGCGAGATCCCGTTTCGAATCCCTTCGTTGTCTGTATTTCGATAAGGCACTTCACTTCTGTCCTTAGAATTCTTTGTGTTCCCCAGCAGGTATCGGAGGTGTTTCCTCAGTCGCGGACAAAATTGGTCTCCAAGACCTTCTGGAGACTGGAAGAAGTCTCCTAAAAGTCGAACCCGGCTAGTCTGTATAGGAGACGTTGCGGCGACGCGTCGCGACGTCCCCGCGACCAGCAAAAACTTGAGTCGCCAACTGGTGGTCAACTAGCTAGTTTCCAGTGAGATACCGTCCCCTTCATTAGTGCTGATCCAAGACGTTAACCAATTCCTCATTTACTTTCATTTTTCAGGTTGACCTCGGAAGTGATCTTGACGTCATGGGGGTCATCGTCAGCCAATCGGGTAGTTGCAAGATGACGTCATTTACCGTGTCATTCAAATCAAGTACGGGTGTTTGGCACGATGTCAAAGATGAGTGTGGGCACAGCGCAAAAGTAAGAAATTGGGATATCTTGTATGCTGGTCATATGATATGAGGACGAGCATGGGAGCAAATGCTCTCAGGAATTCTATTCATTTGGGGGGACACACTTGGATGCAACAATAGAATGTCTCTCCCCCCCCCCACGGCTTGAATAGAATTCCTGAGAGCATTTGCGCCCATGAGGAGGGGGATTGCAGAAAATGTTACTTGAAGGAAAGATAGAGGGTAAACGCAAAAGAGGCAGACAGCGAACAACTTGGTTTGATGAAATTATATGATGGACTGGACTTAAGAGGTTAGAACAAGATCGAGTCTAAGACCAATGACGATGGAGGTATACAGCCGTCAACCCCACTCTAAGGGACGGCATTACTTGAGTGATTTGAATTTATGAGGGGTATAGGGCTGGATTAGCAGCTGCTATTCGATGCTCCTATACACACGACCTCGAGTTGGCAGACCTCAAGTCAAAATTGAACTGAGAAAACAAAATAATGCCGTAATATATGGCTGTTCAGTTATTGAATAGTATTGCTGGAGTTATTGTTTGAGTCAAAAAGTTTGCTTGAATTCATCACTGGCTGGATTCGGTATTTTTTGTAGGGGCGGGACTACGGGTGGAAAGGACGGGGATACAAATGAAAATGATCCACCTTTTGCCAAAGTTCACATAGGGGTAGCATGAGATCACGAGGCTAACTTGCAGTATTCTTGTACTTAACACTTTGAGTGCTATCGGCGAACCTGTTCGCCCAGGGTTGACTTCATCAGGTACTATCGGCGACCTGTTCGCCGAGAAGACAATCGGATCCATATTTTTAATTCGAATGACAAATGTCACTGAGTTCCTACCAATGACATTTATCGTAAAATGAATACACAATGAACCAAATTAATGAGTTAAAAATGTATTGTCTTGATAGCATTTGCGATTTTACAGAAAATCATACAATTTGGAAATGTTATACACATCAGTCCGAAACATCAGTCCCTGGTTAACAAACCTGGATTTTTAGCCCAGCACCCAAAGTGTTAATATGTGAAAGTAACTGTCTCTAACAATTCACCTGGAAAGAGTACACTCTGATAAAAAGGGTTCAATATTTAGCACCATTTTTGTCACAAGAGCGACACCATTTTAACAGATGCTTATAGCACCCTTTTCAAGAAAATGGTGCTATTTGTTTTGCTCCTTTTTACGTCAGAATGGTGCACCATTAATATAGGTGCCGCTATCGTGATAAGGCATACCTCTTTTCTTAGAGTTTAACCCACAAAATTGCCACATTATACCAATTTATCCTCTTCATTTCTTCAACAGCATTTTAATGCCGTTGATAATGGCATGAAACAAACGACATATCTTCGTTCTGTTCCTCTCCGGGCACGGCATGTAAGGTTTACGGTATACCAAGGCCAGGAATGTGCGAATCTGACATTTAGCTTTGCATACTGTAAGTATACTTTTAATTTGCAAAAAGTCGTCGTTCATAATACTGCCCAATTATTAATAAGATGGTAACTTTATCAATGTCATATATCATAAGTATGAGTTTGTTCCCGCAAGGCAGCGGACCTAAAAGTTGAGCGTCTTTTTCGTTTATAAAGTGCTAAAGTGATCAGTAGCTCATGAAGAGTCAGAGTAATAGCATAGCTGTCAACTTCTGATGTCGGATGAGGAGCAGTATCAGCAGAGACCCTACATGAACCAATCTGTGCATGGTTTACAACAGCTTGGAACAGTTTAATGAGTGAACAGTTGAAGTAAGGTACGGTGGCGACCGAATGTATCGTCACGTTCCGAACGCGTGAAAACGCGATCCCAGAAACGCCATTCGTTTTAATGAACGCAAGGCACGCATTTACTACATACTGGATTTGCGTTTCATCGCGTTTGAACATCGTTTCATGAAACGCGTTTCAGTGGACGCGTTTTGGGACGTGAAGATACTTTCGGTCGCCACTGTATGTTCAGTAACTGAGCCAAGGTTCTTATAAGACTCTGCACTAATATGCATCAGAAAAAACTTTAGATACATTTTCTGGTAAGCTGTTCCAGAGACGCACCTCACAGTGGATGAAGTTCCTGCTGGTGAAGACTGTTCTAGAGATTGCCGAGAGATTGGCACTGTAGGGCATGCCCAAGTGTATCAAGGCTGTCGCAGCAGCTACCTGACATCTGAGTTGAAGAGGAAGGATTTTAGTTTAAAGCCAACTTCTTTTGTTTGTGTTTATGATGTGTAGGACCTCTTCTTGGTCAAGTGTTGCGGCACAAATTGTCGCCGCGTCACAAATTGTCGCCGGCGACAATCTGTGACGCGGCGACAATTTGTGCCGTCAGGTTTTGAGCAAATCGACACAGATTTTCGCCGGCGACAATTTGTGACGCTCTTGCTGATCCTACTTTTTTGCCTCACTGGCGACAATTTGTGCCATGAAAAAAAACCTGGCGGCACAGATTGTCGCCACTCACTAAATATGTTTCTGTTTGTATGTCTGTTCTGTGTGTCAATGTCAGTGGTTGCTTGTGTGTTTATTTGTGTGTCTGCATGTGTATGTGTGTCTACGAGTGTATGTGTCTGTTTGTGTGTCTGTATGTGTCTGTGCCTGTATAATGTGTCTGTATGTGTGTCTGTATTTGTCTGTGTGTTTGTCTTTGTGTGAGTCTGTGTGTCTGTCTGTCTGCATGTCTGTCTGTGTGTTTTTGTGTGTGCGTCTGTGTGTTTGTCTATGTGTTTGTGTGTCTGTATATTTGTCTGTGTGTCTAATTGTTTGTCTGTTTGTTTCTGTATGTCTGTGTGGGTGTGTGGGTGTGTGGGTATGTGTCTGTGTGTATGTATGCGTCTATGTATGTGCCTGTGTCTTTGTGTGTATGTTTGTATGTCTGTGTGTTTGTCTGTGTGTCTGTGTCCATTTGTGTCTGTGCATGTGTCTGTCCGTCTGTATGTGTCTGTGTGTGTCTATGTGTCTGTATGTGTCTGCTGTCTGTTTGTGTGACTGTGTTTTGTGTGTTTGTCTGTATGTGTCTGTGTGTCTGTTTGTATGTCTGTGTATTTGTGTATGTCTGAATGTGTCTGTTCGTGTGCCTATATTTTTTGTGTCTGTCATCTGTTTGTGTGTCTCTGTGTGTTGTGTGTTTGTCTATATGTGTATGTGTGTCTGTTTGTATGTCTGTGTGTTTGTGTGTGTCTGTGTGTTTGTCTATGTGTTTGTGTGTCTGTATATTTGTCTGTCTGTGCGTTTGTCTGTGTGTGAGTCTGTGTGTCTGTGTGTCTCTGTTTGTGTCTGTGTGTCCGTGTGTGTCTGTCTGTCTGTGCGTGTTTGTGGGTCTGTGTGTTTGTATGTGTGTATAATTGTGTGTCTATGTCTCTGTGTCTGTGTGGGTATGTGTCTCTGTGTGTTTGTGTGTATGAGTGTGTCTGTTTGTGTCATTGTATGTGTCTGTGCATCTGTATGTGTCTGTGTGTGTCTATGTGTCTGTATGTGTCTAGTCTTTATGTGTCTGTGTGTCTGTATTATGTGTATGCATCTGTTTGTCTGCGTGTTTGTCTCTGTGTCTGATGTGTGTCTCTGTGTGTCTGTATGTGTCTTTGTGTTTGCCTGGGTGTCTGTTTTTGTGTCAACATGTGTTTGTCTTTGTCTGTGTGTTTCTGAGTGTGTGTGTGTCTCTGTGTGTCTCTATGTTGGTAGTGTGTGGTAGTGGGTATGCGTTTATGGGGTTTGTGTATCTCTGTGCGTGTGTATGTGTTTGTGTGTATGTGTGTGTGTGTGTATCCGTCTATTTGAATGTATGTGCCTGTGTGTCTGAAAGTGTATGTTTGTGTGTTTGCCTGACTCTGTGGTCTGTGTGTATGAATGTGTGTTTGTGTCTCTGTATGTGTTTCTGTTTGTCTTTGAACATATTTGTGTGTATGTGTGCATCTCTGTGTATCTGCATGGATGTATGTCTGTGTGTGCTTGTATGTGTGCGTATGGCTGTGTGTATCTGTTTTTGTGTTGGTGTGTGTAAGTTGGTAGTTGGTGCGGTGTCGGAAAGAGGATTTACAAGTTTATGTTGTGCATTTGAATATCTGTAAGTGTCTGTGTTAGCCAGTATGCGGTTGTGAGTGTCAGGCAGACACACAAACACAAAGACATACACATAAAAACAGACACAGACAGACACAAACATACACAAACACACAGAAACATTAAGCCACACAAATAGACACGCACAGAGACCCACAAACTCACACATAGACAAACACACAGACACACAGACACATACACACATACGGACACACAAAGACACACAAACACATACAGACACATAGACACATAGACACACACAGACAGAACGGATATGTACAGACGCACAGAGACATACAGACACACGAACAGACACATGCCGACACATACAAGAACACAGACAAACACACAGACACAAACAAACACACATACATACAAACAGACACATAGACTCACACACAAATACAGACATACACAGACACACATACAGACACAAATAGACACACAAACAGACCACAGATACATACACAGACACACATTGACAAACATACAGACACATATAGACTCACAAACAGACACATAGACAGACACACAGACAGATACAGACACACAGATACAGACAGACACACACACAGCCACACACAGACCAATAGACAAACACGGACACATACAGACACGCAGACAAAAGTGGATACACGCATACACACACAGACACATACATGCACAGAGACAAACATACATACACATACAGACACACAACCAGAAACAAACAGACAGACACACAAACACACATACACTCAAACAGACACACACTCAAACACACCAAAAAGACACATACAGACAGACGCACAGACACACAAACACATACAGACATACAGACACACAGACACACAGACAAACATACAGACCCATATAGACACACAGACACATGCAGACAGACACACATACACAAACAGACACACAAACAGACACAGACAGACAGACATACAGACACATATAGACACATAGACAGACACACAGACACATACAGACACAATCATAATATACAGAGAAACATACAGACACATATAGACACACAGCCAGATACACACATAAACTTACAAACACACAAACACATAGTGACATACACCCACATACCCCAAAACAATTAAATGTGATTTGATCATGGCTGGCGACAATTTGTGCCGTCAACTCCGGGCACAAATTGTCGCCGGCGACAATCTGTGCCGGTGGCGACAATTTGTGCCGTCAGGTTTTTCACAAATCGTCACAGATTGTCGCCGGCGACAATTTCTGACGCGCGGTGACGCGGCGACAATTTGTGCCGTAACAGTCGAGTCAAGTAGACCAAGAGTGGAGGGTCTGGCACTCATCCAGAAAAGTGATACTATCACACTGCGGACCTGGGCTTTGTAAGCACTATTTAGTTCTGCCCCGAATGTCTAGTTTAATGGAAACTTTTCTCAGGGTACCCAGCCTCTGTCCTGCCCTTGACGTGATTGTTGAAAATGTTTTTTTTTTTTTCAGGATAGGTGGTGCCTTTTCGTTCCATCATCATGACAGACTTATTACACTAACCGGGACAAAGAATATTAATGTGTATCTGATTGGCTATCAATCTTAAAGACGCTATATAACACTGTGGAAGACACGTTTAAAAAATTGTCGAACTTTGCTATGCGCTATCTGACATATCTGACAGTGTTTGAATGGACAAATAAACACCTTAGAACACATAAGTTTGGACAGTTATGCTGTCACTAGTACAATTGTGCAGATTCAAATTGGCACATTAATTTCCTATCGGGCGATAGGAAATTCTGCAACACAGCAGTCTATGGGGGAAAGCTGGAATGGTCTCTCAATGATTGTTACTTTTTTAAAGCACTTACCATGCTTACTGATCATTTTAAACTGCAATTTTCAGGGCTTCATTTTTAGACCATGTCAGAGATACTGGTAGCATGGGGAATCATGCAGCTCAGATTTTTAAAGCTGGAAACACTGTTATACAGTGCCTTTAAACTCGAAGAGCCGAATGCATTATGTTTACAGGTTGTCCGTCCGTCCGTCTGCCCATCTCTCTGACTATTATGTGTACCCTGATCTGGTTATCGTGATATCTGGAAGAAACTCTAAGTGGATTTTGAATATGCTTGGCCCATTATACAGACAACACGACGTGGATATAAACTGATCAGATTTTGAACGAAATATACCTAGTATTAAGGGTCGAAAATCAACTGGATTTGCTTAAATCTGAATATTTCTGGATTAGATGTAGCCTGGGGTTTCCAGTGATATTGTTGCATGTTACGAAGGTTATGGCAATGGGAAGAAATCACTAAAACAAACTCAAAACACGCCTCCTCCCAAAATACCTCTTGATTTCAGGTACTAAAATGTTTAAGTTAGATTTCCTTACGAGTAGAGTATTTTCCAGATGTCATTATTATTACAGTCCTGGACAAAAGTTAGCAATATTTTTTTATTTCTTTGCGTAGCCGTGTTTTAACTCTTAACATGCCAAAAGATTTCCACCTCTATGGAATTTGAGTGTATTATGTGGTGGCAGTGGTGCAGATCTGCAACTTCGGCACATTAAGAGTTAAAGTGCAGATTTCTTACGAATAATGATCAATCGTCCATGCAGAACAGATCATTGAACTCGACTCAGGGGCGACGCCAGGGTATTTCAAGAGGGGCAAAATTCGTCGGGAAATTTCGCCTGCCATTTTTTTTTACTAGCAAAACTGCAAGCCAAACAGCGTCCAACAAGAGGAGGGCAAGGGGCCGACGACGACAAAAATTTTTTTTTGACCGCCAGTTTGTTTTTCATTACTAGCCAAATCAACAACAAAGCGAAAAACAGTAAATTCCCGTCATTTTAAGTTTGAAAAAAAAAAAATAGGTAGTGGTCGCCCACCCCCTGACCCCCCAGTGGCGGCGCCCTTGACTCTACTTCAGGACAAGACAATAACTGTTCCTGACGTGATCGAAAACTGCATTATTATTATTATTATTATTATTATTATTATTATTATTATTATTATTATTATTATTATTATTATTATTATTATTATTATTATTATTATTATTATTATTATTATTATTATTATTATTATTATTTTAATTAATTCATTATTTATTCATTTATTCGACCAATCAAAAGAGTATACAATACAAAACAGAGCACATAATTTATTGTACACTCATAAACAACAGTTACATAGAGCCAGAAACAAGATAGGAAATGATGACTATATTATGCAGATGAGGGCCACGGATGGCACAAGCCACATTAATCACTGCTGCTCTGAAGCATGCCACCCCACACATGTAGCATCAAAGTATAATACAAACTTACATCAATATATATATATATATTGAAGAATAAAATACACATATACATGTATAAATGAGGTAAAAATAAAAAACATGGAAATAATTGTGTTGGCCATAATATATGACACCATTTGATAGAAAAACATATTCCAAAACTTTTGTCCATGAGTGTATTATTTAACATCACGTGTATGTTGTTATGTGTTTTCTTGCACTTCAAGTTGGATATTGTGGGAAAACGGGAAGAAACCTCGGTCTTTCGACGGGCATTATTCCTTTGGCCAATTGGAACGCATCATCGTGTTATCATCCCCTGAGATGTACGGCCAATGCTGCTTTGAACGCAGAGGGCGCTTGGTGTCCTGCAACGATTAGCGCACAAGAATGGATACAGGTTGACTTGGGGGCGCCCTACCTTTTGACCGGTGTTATTACCCAAGGGCATCGACGGAGGAGTTATATGGTGACTGCGTTTACTGTTTCGTTTACATTGGATGGTAGTCACTGGGAATTTGTGTCGGAAGAGTTCAACAATAAAACGATGGTGAGATAATCTGAACTGATAAATAAGTCAAAAAGTAAACAATTGAATAATCAAACAAATATACAGTGTGTATCAAAAAAAAGTAGACACTTAGAAAAAAAATATTACACAAAAATTTCATGATCTTGAGATTATTTTTATATGAATATTTTACCTTAGATATACGCTATCTGATGACAGTGTTGGTATTGAAAGTATTTCACGCATGAGTGAGCACAACCCACTTTTGTCCAATCGGCCAAAAATGCCTTTGCGAACAGTTATTGTGCTAGGATAGTTAATGTTCAATGCCTCGCAGACCGGTGCTGCAGAAGATCTCAATTGATGTGCACAAGTATCGAATTCTCAGCATGCTCAGAGAAGAGCTAATAGCAATTCTGTGACAAGAAAAACAAAAATGAAGCAATGGTTCAGATACACCATCCTAAATAAGAAGAAAATGTCTTCTTCTTTTTTTTTTTTGGGGGGGGGGGGGTTAATTCACAGTTCATCATGCAAACATGACATTGTCACAGAATTAAAGCAAGTTGCTGTAAGTCGTTTCAAATTCGGGGCACAAATTAAAGTGAAAAGGGGGTCATTTTAAGAACCAGTATCATTTACGCGAGTACCCTCCCTACTCAAAAGTATTGCAACGTGCAGTATAACCATGCATTTTGAGTTGAAGGGGTCTTTCTGTATTGATGTCCTAATGAAGTTTTATTATTGGAAAATAACAATTTAAAAAAAAGAAATCAATGAATATGATTTCTTCTTCTTCTCTAAGGCGGAGTAGATTATCAAATTCAGACGCACCACGACAAGGGGATGGAACATAAAAAATTAACATTTTTTCGCCTCCCTGTAGGGGTAGGGTATTATTCCCTCTAGCATCGTAATGCGATTTCATATTTGCGTCAAACGGTTTGATGGTTTGGAAAAGACTTCCTACTAACAAAAAAATGCCAATATGCTCCTTTGATGCGGTCTCAGAAAGAAGACACCACACGCAAAGGGAAGGCGCGCCTCCTATTTCCATAAGACAGTGAAATAGGAGAACAAAGCTACTTATTCTAGATGATGGTCTTCTCTCCACATTATTGTATCCAATGTACTGAAAAGTCGCATGACTGTAAATTTTAGGAGTTTACAATAGTAAACCACCTTTAGATTCAGAAAGAATAAGAAATTATAACGTGAAGAGGTCTGGTCTACAATATGGGCGTATCCTCCTTACCACTGTCTTATGAAGATAGGAGGCGCTTTCTTTTTGCGGCGTGGTGTCTTCTTTCTGAGACCGCATCAAAGGAACATATTGGCATTTTGTTAGTAGGAAGTCTTTCCAAACCATTAAAACCGTTTGCGGGCAAAAATGAAATCGAATTACAATGCTAGAGTAAATAAACACCCACCCTACAAAGAGGCGAAAAAATGTGAATTTGTATGTTCTAGCGCCCACTGTCGTGGGTGCGTCTGCATTTGATAATCTCTCCGCCTTGGTGAAGAAAGGAGAAATTATATTCATTGATTTCTTTTCAAATAATTTGTTATTTTCCAATTATAAACTTCATTAAGACATCATTACAGAAAGACCCTTCAATAAAATGCATGCGTTTATAGTGAATGTTGCAATACTTTTGAGTAGGAGGGTATGCGTGTATCCATTTCAATCTTTTTGATCCTTCTCAAAAGTAGTGTATAGCAATGCGTAGCTAGGATTTTTTTCAGTGGGGGTGGGGGGCGGCTCTGAGGGCCTTGAAATTTTGTAGCGGCGGGCACCAAATCCGAGGTCGACTTGTTTTCCGTTCACGCAGCCGCCGAAAAACTCGTTCAGCGGGAGGGGGGGGGGGGTGCGGGCGGGGGGGGGGTGAGGTAGTGACGAAATTTGTTTTTCTCCAATCTCAGGTCTGAAATTTTTCTTGGTCACGCCAGTCGCCGATAAATCGATTAGCGGGGGGGGGGAAGTGAGGTGGAAATTTTCCCCCAAGCCCAGGTCGACAATTTTTCCCGTCACGCCAGTCTCCGAAAACTCGCTCAGCGGAGGGGGGGGGGGATAATGACGAAAAAAAATCTCCAAAGCCCAGATCCAACATTTATCCTGGTCACGCCAGTCGTCGAAACATATAGCTCAGCGAGGGGGGGGGGACTCACAAATTTTTTTTTCTCAAATCCCAGATACAAATTTTTCACGGTCCATAATTTTTGTGGGGGCCACCTGGGGGGGGGCACAGAAAATTTGTTAGGGGGGCACGTGCCCCAGGCCCCCCGTAGTTACGCCCTGGTGTACAGTTCATATAGGAACGGCAGTGCTCCTCGGCAAATTTCAACTGTGCAAAACAGAATACTGTAAGATGCTTCATACCTCATTCCATAGCTGCAAATCCATTTTTAAATGTAGGGGGACATCACATGCAGGAACCTGCCTGCCATATTTTTTTGTACGGGGGGGGGGGGCAGGGGCCAACAACACCCATTTTTGCCCGCCAGTTTTTTTTTACCTGCCAAATTACTAGCCTAAACACCTTCTGACAAGCGGGGGGGGGGCAGGGGGCGACGACGACCAAAACCTTGGTCGCCATTATTTTACCTGCCAAATTACTAACCAAACTACTTCTGACAAGCGGGGGGGGGGGGCAGCTGCCAAATTACTCGCCAACCACAATCAAAGACTTATGCAGATTCGTGGGGGGGGGGGACATTTGATAGTTGTGCCCCACCTTCAAAATCATGGGGGACATGTCCCCCTGTCCCCCATGGATTTGCGCCCTGGCTCATTCAATACTTCACTTTCGCTTTCAGCCGCGGCTTTTAGTTTTTACCCTGGTTCTACCCTAGTGCCGCCCCTGTAATGAACACTTTGACAATTAATATACATTCCTAAAAAAAACACAGTTTTGTCAGCTAATTGACATCTTAATATTAGGTCTTAAAGCTTAGGTTTATCATCCGTAGAATTGTGGGATGTTTATCTCCATTCTCTTTCGAAACTACGTAGACCTTGCCCTTTGGGGTAACTAATTATTTTGATGACTTTACATCTTCTCAGATATTTCCTGGTAACTATGTGCATCATACGCAAGTCACGAACACGTTTTATAGCCCGAGACTCGTTCGAATCGTGCGACTGTATCCCTACGCGTGGAATTCTGATGTAATGTGCATGCGGTTTGAACTAACTGTAGAAGGCCCTCTCAGTAATACAGAAGGTAAGCTTAGCAAGTTAGACAACATTGTTACAAAACATCAAGTTTGAAAATTAATTAAAAATCAGAGATTGATTAGGGAAGATTGGAACCAACACTGTGTCATAGAACAATTATTCGATCAGTTTAGTTATCTCCGGAAGTTAAAATGTTGACTAGAGTTTGCAGTTGCCGTTAAAATAGTATTGTAACATTCTCACGGCAATTTACGCCTTTTCAACTTGAGTTTTAAAGCCATTTTCATGTGGAGCAACGAAGATCTACTTCAGTCCTATCAGAAAATATCATTAAACTTAATTAAATCCCACCCCTTCTTGGCAGCATCCCATTTAGATTAACATTCTTACTCTCTGGGTTGGTTTGAATGAACACTTTCTGGATTTTTTTAAATCTTAACATTATACACTAAATACCAACGTCCGGACAATTTCGAAAGGTCAGTAATCTAAATACACTTTATATTGCTAAACACATCTTTGCTATCACTTTTTATCATACCCATATACACAGTGTGTCTCAAAAAAATTGTGCAAGTGAAAACCGCCTGCTTTGGCAATTAGAAAATACTTTTGTGACATTATGCTTACATCAATGTCACGATCTTAGTCTTAGCTTTCAAATAACGTTAGTTTTGTTTAATTTGCTTGTTTTAATCTTAAGATATGATCATCTAAATAAGAAAGGGTAAAATCACAATGTCACTTTTACTGTAGTCCCTTGTAAAAGTGACACATTGTGATTCCACCTTTTCGTTGTTCACAAGATATCTCAAGATTAAAAACAAGTAAATTGAATAAGACAAATAGCATTTGAAAGCTGAGATTTTGTTGAAATTGTACAAGTAATACGCGCCCTCTTTGACAGTTAGAATATGCTGCTGTGACACATGTTTACGTTAACAAGGGCAAAGTCTCAGCTTTCAAATGCCATTTGTTCTGTTCAAATTGCTTGTTTTGATCTCGAGATATCTTGTAAACAACAAAAGGGTGGAATCACAATTGTGTGACTTTTATGGGAAGAGGGCCGGATGCTATCATCGAATATAGTTAAAGTGGCACATTTGTGATTTTACACTTTTGTTGTTAACTAAACATATCTCAGGATTAAAATAACCAAACTGAACAGAGCAAACGGAAAGCTACGACTAGGCCCTTGATGGTGATGTAAGCATCACGTCACAAAAAAATGTCTTTCTCATTACCAAAGAGGGCGCTTTTGACTTATACAATTATTTTTGACATACACTGTTTAATATTTTCATAACTTTGCTCTTATTTTACTTCTCATGTTTGAATACTTTATCCAATGTGCAGATGTAGTCAGATGTTGTTCATTGATTTTACTCCATATTCATGTAAAAAATAATAGGACTAAGCTTAAAGTGATAGGCTAACATTGTGGAGCTTCAGTTTAAAAAATTGTCAAACTTTGATATCTGAGCTACATAGTAGTGTTCAAATGGACAAATAAACACCCTAGAATACAAAAGTTTGGAAAGCTACACTGCCAATGGCAAGTTATGCATGAATAAACAATTAAAACTCGGAGCGAGTTTTAATAGCCTAGGTGTACACATAGTAAGTTTATGGGAGGAAATGGGCAAGTGAATCTGGTCAACTTGCGATTTTCACTTTTTTTAAAGCACTAAATAATAATTTTGAAATACAATTTTTTTCAGGGCGTCATTTTTAGACCTCATCAAAGACACTGGTAGTATGGGGAATCATGTGGCTCAGATTTTTTAACTGTGGTAAATGTTAGCCATTACCTTTAATTATTTATAATATATACCGTACAGTAAACGTGTATAGGAAAGTGGCGCCATGTCAAAGGTCAATCGGAAGTAAGCTGGGAGTGGAGGACGGGCGAATTCCAGATTCCAGCTTAATGGCTTCGTCTTCTCTAAGCTCAAATCTGACTCCCAGAAACGGACGACTTAATCTACCAGGGACAGACAGTTGGGTTGCGGCTGATTTAGACCTGGACAGGTGGTTCCAGGTAATTATATTTCTGTATGATGTCATAAAAACGACGAGGACCCCGAGGAAGAACAGTATTATTACTTGTATGTGCATTATGTGTATATAATTTTATGTTTTGATATGTCATATGTGTAATTATATAGTTTGTTTTCTATTAGTATGTGTATGATTTTTTTTGTTCTTATAATTTTTCGGAAATAAAAACAAACAAAAACCCAGATATGAGAGAAGCGCGAGGACAGGATTGAAATAATAAGACTGTCTTTTGTTTGAACTATCCATCATATTAATTTCTTAACAACAGAAAACGCTCCTCTTTCGCGCAGGGAAATTCGAGTTCATATAGGCACTGGCCATGCACTATTGATCTCACGCCGCACTGTGTAGGAGCGTGTCAATTGTTTACATTCACACACGAACGCATAATAATAGTGACTATGTCGATTTCTAGCCAGCGGAATACTATATAGAGAAAATGGTGTCTGTGATTGGTTTTTGCCAATTCCGCGGGCCTTCTCCTAGCCAATAAAATTTGATTTTTACATTAATTAGAATCCTCAGACTTCCCATTGCAAACACTCATCTTCAATTATATTGATAGATAGCGCACTTTTATGTTATGAAGCGGCAAAGTCAGAAAAGATGAGAAAAACGGGGATCTTCCACGAGACTTTTTTTTTTTTTACCAAAAAGGGAGTCTTTAGACTCAATTCCGCGGGTCATAAAATTGACTTCGGTCACATATTTTTGATCTAACCTTAAAGAGAAACCTTTGATTATCATAAATCTCTTTTCAATAGTATATAAACAGCTTGTAGATTTGTTACAATGGCAAAAAAAGTGCCAAAAACGACGGTTTTAGTTCCAGTTTACCATTGTGTTGCAAAACTCTAGACCGTGAAGAAAGTAAAAGATCGTTTAAAAATTGATATGATTGTATATGCATATTTGATATGTCATTTTGTTTTCTATTATTACGTGTATGATTTTTTTTGTTCTTATAATTTTCCGGAAATAAATACAAACAAAAACCCAGATATGAGAGAAGCGCCAGGATAGGATTGAAATAATAATACGGCCTTTTGTCTGAACTACCCATATTTTAACACGTCAAATAAGTTGTCTAGAGACAAAAATTTTTCATGACCTAGAGAATAAACAGGGGCGTCGCTCCATTTTTCGGATTGGGGTGCAATAGTGAAAAAAAACTGTCGAAAATTTTCGGCGCGTGGGCCGCGCCGAATTGCAATATAGTATTTTGCGCGCGAAGCGCGCCGGAAAATTTGAAATTTGTGTATGTTTAATAGTATTTTTGTGCTAAGGTTAATGGTTTTGTAGTGCTTTCCATTGCCTTTTAAACTTCTTTGCATTACTTATTACGAATTTTCCAAGTTGCCAAAATGATTGGGGGGGGGGGGGGAGGTAAATCGACATGTTTGGCCCCCCCCCCTATTTTTCATTGGCGTGGCGACTGCCCCCTTTGCCACCCCAGGATCGACGCCCCTGTGAATAAAATAATTTTCTATCTTTTCTGTCA